>JBBPCX010000135.1:908518-918748 GCA_037974365.1 Hydrocynus forskahlii | reverse complement strand
ACTTGCATCAAGACACAGAACTACTGGCAGAGTTCATGACAGACCCAGGAGTGGAGCCCCACGAGCGACAGACCGCAACCATGACCAGGACCTAAGGACCTCTGCACTCAGACGTCAGTATGCAACTGCACACAGCTGCAGGCCCGTTTACGAGATGTGAGGGTACTGGGGTTTCAGACAAACCATTCGCAACCGACTCCACCGCTTTGGCTTGAATGCCAGACGGTCGTTGCAGGTGACTCCACTGACACCAAGACACACAAGACCATGTGACCTGGACAAGGCAGCAGTGGACTACCGTCCTGTTCACTGATGAGTGTCGGGTCACCTTGCACAGAAATGATGGTCGTCAGCGTTGCTGGTATTTGGAACATACGGGAAAATTATTGCTTTGCGTACTGTGGTAGTTACTCAGAAAAGTCGTCCATACAGTTGACCCCATCATCGGGGTTTTGCAGGTTCAAGCTCAGGAGTTCAAGAGACCATGATTCGCTTGTCACCTCACGTCATCCCCATCATTCAGTCTGAAGCTAGCCAGTGTGGGCGTCTGTTAGCTGACATAGCAGAATTGGCAATTCTTGTCGTTGTCTATGTGTGTTGGGCTCACTAATAATGTTTCATTACCAGCAGCTTAAAACAGGTTCCTTCACATGACTCAAAGGAAGCATATGCTGGTTTTCAGCCTCCCAGTGTTGATTGTATCGTGTAACTGAGGGAGTCCTAGCAAGTAGGTGGAACTTAACAACTTAACTGGAGAAAAAAAAGTTACTAATTAATTGATGCAATTGGAATATGTTAATTACCACCTCCTGGAAAAAGTAATCTCACTATTCATTACTTCTGCATTGCTCTCTAAGACCACCTGTACTTTCTGTACAAGAGAAAAGCCAGTTGTCCCCTCAGTAATGTAATTTGAATGAAATAGTCAATTGCAGTAAACATCTCGTCACTATGCCTGCCTTTGAGCAAGAACACAGCCAATAAACTGAAGCAGATTAAAACGAATGAGTGGATCACAGCGATCCTTCAGTTTAAATATTTAGTAAAAGCTGAAGCTCACAGAGCTGTTTCTGAATGAACATTTCAGGTGGGGTCAGGGCTCTCTTCTTCAGCACAGGTTCATATTAGCATCAGTTTCATATTAGCAGAATTACAAACTTTGACAGATTGTTAATGGAGTTTATGGGCCTCCCGCACTTGTGCTGCACTTCTCATATTCGTGATATGTCAAAAGGTCACCCGACAGCGGCAGTACACATGAATGCAGATTATGTATGAGGTCAGGGAAATGTATCAAATGCAATTTATTTGATTCTCTCAAGTTGTGTGATTAAACAGGAGTTACAGTAGTGCAGATTAAGTGATTATATGTTTACTGATCAGCTTTTATTCATGTTCATGTCATAAACTAGTTTAACTAACACATACTGTCTTCTGTGTCTTCGCTGTGTAATCTGAAAGGCCTAGATGGAGAATTAATTTCAGCTCTGGTAGAATATTAGTTTAGTCACAGCTCTTAATTTAGCTCTAGGTTTATTAGTGTGAGGGACAGGTCTTCTTTGTAAACTCCAAAGAACCCACACATTTCGCTCTGGATAAGGGCATCTACCAAATATAGTAGGTCTCTTTTATAGGTCTTTGGTGGGTCTCTTAGATCTGCAGGGGCTGCTCAGCTAGTGGAGAAAAGATCTAAAACTAAACCTGGTGAAATGGTGTTTATCCACAATGCTGTCCATGACTGCCCATCACTATTAGATCTGCACCAACTGCAGCTTTAAAATGGCACAATTCTCCTGCATTTTCTTTTAAATATCTGTATTTTTACATTTTGCATCTTCTTTTATTTATTTTCTTTGTACTCGTTCATTTCTTACTTTCTTTCTTTATTACTTCCTACTGTTGTCATGCTTAATATCTTTGTTCTATTCCTGTAAAACACATTGATTGACCATTGTGTATAATAATGGGCTATATAAATAAACTTGACTTTATTTACAAAACACTGATCTGTGTTTACACATGTCAATTACATGATCGGCACTATTCTAATCTAGTTGTAAGAGAGGACACACCATCAGTAGTTAAGATGTTGTTGCCTGCATTGTTATGGTGTTACTGCACAGTTATTACCAACATTTAATTTAAAGCAGGAAATCAAACATATTATATGTTTTTGCCTCATTTTTGTCCGTTGTTTACTTCAAAGCCAAGTCAGAGCTGCAGACTCAAACCCACACAATAGGTAAACCTAATTTAAGTAACTGAATTTTAACAATATGGCAAATTACCCTGGGCTTCAATGGAGACTATATTTCACAGCAGTGTAGCGCAGTTTATTAATCACACCATGGACTGAATATCACATTATAGCAGTTACAGTAGCAAAATGTCAAATGCTGACACTGCATTTACTGCAACCCAACGTTTAATGTGACACTATGGGTTAAACTAATTGACTGAAACACTATCATTAATGGAAAGTCAAAGCATGAAACATGCACAGATCTCTTTATTCTAGCGATAGCATGTAAGTAAACACAAAATTTCACTGAAGCCAGCATTCTTAAGACTTTTTGACATATAGGTAAACCTTTCATAACAAGTGATATAAACCTACACAAACGTTTATAAAGGACTAGTCCAACAAGTTGCCAGTATATTTTCTGAATTAAAAAAGACAAAAGTTGCATTTATGACAACTGACACTTGTTGGAATAAGCCTTTATACATGTCTTTGTAGGTTTATGTCAGTTGTCATGAAAGGTCATGTCCATAATATTGTTCTTTTATTCTCTTGCTATTCGGTGTTGATCATAGGAGGATGTGGGCCTCCTTTCTTCCTCCAGCTTTAAAAGTTTTCTCTTTGCCTCTGTTGCCCTTGTTTACAAGGGGCTTGGATCTGGATTCTATAAAGCTTCTTTGTGAAACATCAGTGCTTTATAAATAAAACTGACTTAACTTGAAAAGGTTTACATAGTTCTTATGAAGTCTAATGAATACTGGCCTTGGGCAAAGAGTCCAAAAGATTATGTCAAATGTACTGTAGATGAAAACAAACTACATATAAACAAACAAAGCTGCAAGGACTGCATTGAAACTTTGCCTACGGTATTTTGCTATTTGGACAAGTTTGACCTAATATCCCAGAATGCACCATTTTACATGGAAAATGGTACATTAACACAGCATTACTGCTGTAAATGGAGTCATGGAGTCTGAAGGTTTCTGCCACAGTGATGAAATGCAATTTAGACATCATCTGTTAGCCACAGAAATGTGATGAGGTTTGAAAATCTGAAATATCCTCCTCCACCAATCTGGCGGCCCAATTCAATTGCTGTAAGATGAAGACTCCAGAGTCTCTGTATTGTCTTACTCGGTCTGTGCTGAAATAATGGCCTCAAAGAAACCACCTCCCAAACGTTCCTACATGCTTCTGACATCTGCCTGGCAACTCGATGATTCAACCCACAAATCAATTGAAAGCAGTCATCATGTTACATCCCACCTGCTATTCCACATGGGCCTCATCTACCCACAGTGCTTCCTCAGAAAAAAAGGAAATGCAGGTCCTAAACTTGGAGTTCCAGCTCATGAATTTAACCCCTTAAATTTATTGGGGGATAATTTAATGCCTTAAATTTATTGAGGTCTTTAGTGAGGAAAAATTCATAGTGGAGTATGAGAGATGGGGAGTCACACATCGATTGATTTGCATCCAGAGACTTGAATCATGACTTGAATTCACACCTCAGAGACTCGACTTGGCTTTGCAACCCAGAAGCTTGAGACTCGGCTTTGAATTGCAACCAGAGATTCGAGGCACAACTTGAATTCACACTCTAGAGACTTGAAACTTGGCGCTGACTCCCAACCAGAGACTTTCGGCTCCACTATGAATTACAACCAGAAACTCGAAACTCAACTCTGAATCGCAACTAGAGGCTCAAGACATGCCTCGAATTCATACCTAAGAACTTGACCTTGCATCCCATTGGGATGAGATTCAAATCTGACTCCCAGCATGAGACTTGAGACTTGACTCTGAATGACAACCAGAGACTTGAGGCACAACTTAAATTCACACCTCAGAAACTAGACTTGGCAGTACACCCGAGAGGCTTGAGGCTAGACTCGGACTCCCGACCAAATGCTCGATATTCGACTCTGAATAGTAACCAGAGACTCAAGACACAACTTGAATTCACCCCCCAGAGGCCTGAGACTAGACTCTGACTCCCAACCAGACACTCAAAACTCAACTCTGAATCACAACTAGAGACTAAAGACATGCCTCGAATTCATACCTCAGAGACTTGACCTCACATCCAGTTGGGTTGAGATTCAACTCTGACTCCCTGCATGAGACTCAAGACTTGATTCTGAATCACAACCAAAGACTTAGGGCACCACTTAAATTCACCTCAGAGACTAGACTTGGCAGCACAGCCTAGAAGAATGAGACTACACTCCGACTGCCAACCAAATTCTTGATATTCGACTCAACTTGAATTGTAACCGCAGATGTGAGAATTCACATCTCAGTGACTCAACTTGGCTTTGCACCCCAGAGGCTTGAGACTCAACTCTGATTCCCAGCAAGAGACTCAAGAAATGACGTGAATACACTCCTTAGACAATCGCACTTCAGAGGCTTGAGACTTGACTCTGACTCCCAACTAGCTCTAAATCAAAACCAGCGAGTCAAGACTCATTCACACTTGCATCCCAGTGACAAGAGACTTGAGCCTATACTCCTGTGGCTCAAGACTTGGCTTGTATGAATTAACTTATGAACTCTCTGCTAGTTACTGAAGCCGTAATATCAATTTCAAAATACTCAGCCTACCCTTAAAGGTAAAAATCCCACTAACACAACTGCATCAATATATAGCTGCAGAAAACACAGTATCATGTCATTGTCACGGCTGTGTGGAGAACGGACTACCCCCCAAATAATATCTGGTTCAGTGGTCTGGTGGTCAAAAAAATGACCAGTGATGAATGGGGTAGAGGGAAGCTGACAAATTGTGCTTCTAATAAAGTGGATGGTGAGAGTAATTTCCTGAACATAAGGACCCTTGGTTTCACTTTGCTGGTGGAGCTCTCAGCCCTCAGCATTCTGAAACTTGATGCCTTTGCAGTCTCCATGCACAGGTCTGCATTCCAAGCTGATGGAATTACAAGCTCACCACTGGGAGAAAGATCCTTCAAGTGCCTCCTTTAATGTTTTCCCCAGTTGGAAACTGTTAATTCCAGTAAACTCTGATATGATGGATGTACCGTCAGATCAAGCATGCTGAGAACCTTGAGGCTTTAATTTAGCAACATCAAACACACCTGGGCAAGCTGGCCAAGCCCCACCCACAGAGAGAACCTGCTAACCCACAGGAAAGCATACCCACACTGATGAGACTGGCTTTCATTAAACAAGCCTGTGACAACACAAGTAAGTAGATGCTGTAGAGAAAGGTTACCACTGCCAGTGATTATCATTACAGATGCTACGTTGTTTGACGTCATGATGGTTTATTACCTATGCTAAATGTAAAATAATGAAATCAAATATTACAGTGTCTGCAGTGACATTTACTGATGCTGACGACATGACACTGTTATATTACTGGATGCGATAACTGTAGTGTAGTGTTTTCCCAGGGGTGGGGAGCTATTGCTTCCACAATCACACTTATAATATTGGTTCAGGTTTCTTTAGACTGGTGGAGAATGGAACCGGAATGGCAGTGTCTACTGCACAAATATAACCACTTGATTCACAAATGAAGACCATCTGTGAAGTCTTCTGAGCATCTGTTCATGATGCTGTTGAAGGTAATATTTTCAGTAAAGTGTCCAGTTTTATCTTCAAGATATCCACAAAATGGGAGATTACATGAGGTAACAAGTAGTACCATGTTTGCTCCTGGATGCCTGTAATGAACACTTGCAGTCATGATGTCCTGTTTATGGCTAAGATATTGTAGGCCAAAAACAATCAGGCAGCACATTCAAACAGCTTCCTATGAGGACATTTTTAGTGTCATTAAATGATTCAGATGTCTGGTTCCTAACACTACCACTCTAAACAATTATGTTTCTGTTCCTTCTGTTAAAAGTTCATGTCACATCAAACCACTCTGAATGCCATTAAACTGTGCAGAATTTTTGAATATATTTTGAATACTCCTATTAGTTATGAATTCAAGGATATATGTTTTTTTACACCAGCAATGCAAAGATCAAATTTTCTAGAGTTATTATTTCAAAGTTATAAGGTTTTCTTATGCTAGTAGCAAGGCATATCAACAGTTTAGGTTTATGCCTAGGATCAAAGTTAACATTAGGGTTTGACTGAATGGTTACACCATCAGAAAGGGTTCCGTAGTGAACACTGGAACCAGTAAATGCTCAGCTGAATGTTTTTGAAGATGCTTGTCTTGTCTAAGCACCTAAAGAGGGCCATCAAGGCAGTAATTCTGATGAAGAGGATTCATGGCATAACATTGACTTGGTGCACGGAGGCACCTGGGATCTGTAGACATGTGACTGGTGGAGTAAAGAGTTTTCCCTTGTTTCCTAGTTGAACTTACACTTAAGGTCACAGGAGGAGAATTTCATGGCATTCTGGAAAACCAACACAGAGAACAAAGGCCGAATGGGAGGTGGAGGCTGTGTGGGCTGTCGGCCATGGAGATGCCACTGACGTTTCAAAGTGGGAACGATGACTTCTGGTTCCTTTCATCCATAAGACAGACACCACTTGTACCAGGGATAAAAAGAGGACTTGGCCAAGAGAGAGATGCTCAAAGTCTTATCTGAATGGCAAATCAGTGGAAAGTGATATTTGCATTAGATTGTTATGTGAGTTCCTTTCCACAGTTCAGATAAGAAAAAAAAAAGCGTCTTCTGAACTGTGACTCTGGTAACTCGGCTTTGTTTATGACATACGTCAGAAAAACAATCTAATGAAAAAAATCAGTTCTGCAACTGAAATTAATTTGAGTTTCGGCGTCCTCTTTGAAGGCTCCCCTACCACATGATTAATTGATACCTCTGGAACCACTGCTCTTTCAAAGAGAGAGAGGGAGAGAGAGAGGGTGATAGAGAGAGGAAAAGAGAGTGGGAGAGAAACAGAGGGAGAGAGATGGAGAGAGAGCAAGAGCGAGCGAGAGAGAGAGAGGAGAGCGAGAGAGAGATGGAGAGAGAAAGCATGACCGAGAGTGAGAGTCCTAGATAGATAGAGAGATAGAGAGAGAAAGAGAAAGAGAGATAGCGAGAAAGATAGAGAGATAGCGAGAAGGATAGAGAGATGGAGAGAAAGATAGAGAGATAGAGAGAAAGATAGAGAGATAGGTATGTAGACAGACCGACAGGCGGGCAGACAGAGAGAGAAAGAGGGAGATTGAGGGAGGGGGAGAGAGAGGGAGAGGAAAAAGGAGAAAGAAAGAAAGAGCGGGAGACAGAGAGAAAATATGTGATGGCGATACGTGTATGTGTGCGAGAAGACTGAGAGAGCGAGAGATAAAGCAACAGAAGTGGAGGGGGGAGATAGAGAGGGAGGGGGTGATAGTGAAAGAATGTCCAACAGACATGTATATGTGAGAGAAGACGGAAAGAGTGAGAGATATAGCGAGAGAGAGAGAAAGAGGGAAGGAAACAGTGTGAGAGACTTCTCTGCAAACTCCCACGGTTTATGTGCACTGAGTCATGATTTATTTAACATCTAAGAAGATACCCAGCATTGTATGAAGGCAGCCTCCGGCATAAAAGCACGGCTTAATATTTAAAGAAGGCTAAGCAATTAGATCACTGCTTGATGGATCCTCCGGCCCGTCTGTGCGAGCGAGGCGCAGGCGAAGTGCTCGACACTAAGTGGATCCCTGCTCGCCTCCCTGCAGAAAGGTTAGGTGTGTAACCTTTACCTTGTTTCGGTACACCCTGACAAAAATCCGCAGTCTGATAGTTCAACAAAAAGGCCATCGAACTTCCTCGCTGTGATGTAATCTGCTCCTTCTGAGCAGAAGAATCTTTAGCATCAGCCCGGGCAGATGCCTCTGATGTCCGATCGAGTTTTTATCTGTTCCTTCCACCCATGAGTGGCTGGGAAAAGGATTTTCTCTGGAGTGCATGTAAGTCTCGTCTGGATTGACTTTTTCCTGGATTACCTGTGCTGCCTTTTGAGAGACAAGATGTTTCAGTCTGCCTCAGCTGGAAAAACAGGTAAAGGCACTTATGTTGAAATAAAGTTCCACAGAAAATGCATTAACTGGCCACTTTATTAGAGACCCTCTCCTTTGTAGCTCCACCTTGCTGGTGTACAATTAGAAACAGTAGATGATCTACTGATACACAGTTTGTTTAAGCCAGTTTCTGACCACAGAGCTGCTCTTGGCTGGATTTTTGGGCGATGGACCCACTCTCAACCTAGCAGTGACACTAATATGAGGAAAAACCCAGTAACACCACTGTGCCTGATGCACTCACACCACACACACTAACATGGCATAATAGTGGTCCTGAGGTGTTTTTAATAAAGTGGCCAGTGAGTAGAAGTACAGTGTGTTTCTAATAAAATAGTAAATGGAAGCACAAGGTAGGGGTTTCTCATAAAATGGCCACTGAATGGAAGTGCTAGGTTTTTTCTAATAAAGTGGCCAGTGAATGGAAATATAAAGTAGGCGTTTCTAATAAAGTGGCCAGTAAGTGGAAGTAGAAGGTGTTTCTAATAAAGTGTCCAGTGAGTGTAAGCACAAAGTAGCTGTTTCTAATAAAGTGGCCAATGAGTAAAAGTATAAGGCAGTTCTTTCTAATAAAGTGGCCAGTATGAGGAAGTAGAAAGTGTTTCTAATAAACTGGCAAATGGGTAAAAGTATAAGGCAGTGCTGTCTAATAAAGTGGCCAGTAAGTTTGTAACTAAAGTTTGTAGATTGTAACTTTTGTTGCTTCCTCATTACTTTTTTTGCTGTCAGCTACTGTACATGTACTTGTTGTCATGAGGCTTCTAATAATAAACTCCAGTGTCCTAAGCGTGCTTGTAAGGTGTCCTCACTGTAAATTACGGCCAGTGGCAGGAAGACATGTAAACATAGCATGTACCGCTAGCTTCTTTCAAGAGGTACGTGACTTCTTGTTAGACACCTGCGCAGGGGTGACTGATGTACGGCCTGATGCATGTTGATAGAGTGACCATTCGTGTCAGCTCATAAGCCTTTGCCTTCAAGTTTACGTGAGATCAAAGCCATCGTTTCCCTTCCAAGGCAAAGCCAGAATTTTCTTATGAGTGAAAAAAAAAATGTGTGGTGTTAACCCAGTAGCACAGCAGAAAGCATTTCCCCAGTGGCAGCTAACCTCAGAGCTGAACCTTGAGATGGGCTCCCCACCTTCGGATCAATGAGAGTCTCTTCTCCCTGCCCGGCTAATAAGGCATTTCTTTTGGAATTGCGTCCACCAGGCTTGACTGTGTGCCATAGGGATGTTGCTTGTAGGCCTCATATTTTGAGCCCTGTAACCCACGACAAAGTCAGAATCTCATTTTTCCATTTGGCATTCTACCGCAACTGACAAAGTTCAAGTCCTGAGACGTCAGCAAAGGGCCATGTGAGTCACGGACATCTAAAGTAGGCTACTACACATGTGGAGTGTTATCCAGCACCCGAGGGGCTATGGCGGCCTCGTGTCGGGGGGATATGAATGCGCTGGGGTGGAAAGATTATGTGCAAAGCTGTTTATCTTTGATTTCTAAGAATCAATATCTGTAGCTCTTTGGTTTTGTCAATTATTTGTAATTTGCACCTCGGTTGTCAGCTGTTAAGCTCCTCGGCTCCAGAACAATATGGAGGCTCATAAAGAAAGGCAAATCTAGACTTTATAGGATTACTGACTGGCTCATAAAAAAAAGGGAAAAAAAAGAAGGAAAAGCAACTCAACAGCATCCTCAGAGAGTGCGTAGTTTATGGGATTTACCCGGCTAAATTGCTCACACAAGATTCATTTGTAAATCTGATTAATAAGGACAAGTTAGTGCATTAACTTTATATATTAAACACACTGCGTCGTTAATCTTGAATGGGAAGCTTTTTAATGATCGTGGGAAGAAAAATCAGTCGTTACAGTCGTTTGTGGAAATGACAAAAATAGCGAACAATGCAAAGTGCTCAAGTGTTTTTTATATGTATATATTTATATATATATATAAATATATATATATATATATATATTTTTATATGTATA
>JBBPCX010000135.1:861495-877788 GCA_037974365.1 Hydrocynus forskahlii | reverse complement strand
CATCTGAATTCAGATAAATGTCTTCTAGATCTTAGTGCAGCTTTCATCACTCATAAAATACTGCTGAATAGATCAGAACATTTTTTGGGCTCTCAGGAACAGGTTCAGATGGTTCAGCACATACCTAGAAGGCAGGAATTATTTTGTTTCTATAGACAGTTATAAATCACAGGATAATGCTGTGTCATATGGAGTCCCACAATGATCCATTTTGGGCTCCTATTGTTCTACCTGCTTTCTCTCAACCTAACTCTAAAAGAGTACAAGGTGGCTTATCTTGGCTTTGCAGAAGACACTCAGAACTGTCCAGCTTTCATCAAATGGCTTTACCAAACTCATTGGGGGGTGGTGATGGCCTAGTGGGTAGGATACTTACTTCTGGACCAAGAGGTCATGGGTTCCTGTGCAAGACCCTTAACGCCAAGTTGCTCCAGGGAGACTGCCTCTTGTAGTTAGGGAATGGAAGTCGCTTTGGATAAAAGTGTCTGATAAATGCCGTAAACGTAAAACTTGTGTTTATGCCTCAAAAAGTAAATGGCTGGATGCAGCAAAATTTCAATCAGTTAAAGAAGACAGACAGAGAAGGAAGATTGCAACCACATTGCAATCAGGTCAATAAAAACAACATCATTTGCAAAACAACAGAGGAAGGTTTGGAGAAACTCATCCGGGTTTTTATGTAGTGCAGGGTTGACTATTGTAATGCTCTTCTCACTGCCCTCCCCAGAAAGACCATTAGACAGCTACAGCTTATTCAAAATGCTGCTGCTAGAGTGAGATGTTTGCTTCTTTAGTTTTAAGCTAGAGTAAAGTGCTTGCATACATCATCACACACTTGTCTCAAAACTATGTGAAACTGTTCTCTTAAATGGACTTGTTAATATGGTTTCTGACATTGGAGTATAAAGTACAACCAATAAAGTGGATCAAATGCAAAGTCCAAGGACAAATCTACTATATGTTCACTTTGTAACATGCCTAAAGCCATTTCAGAGATAATGGCATGCCACAGTGTCTCAGAAAAAAAAACCTCAAAAGGGTCCCTGGCTGGGGTGTTCAGCAACTAGGCTTTGACCTTGGCATGTCTGACCTCTTGATCTACCTCTGCACCACTACAGCTGGCTAATTCTCTTATTTCTTCTATTTTATAGTTTATTCTATTTTATTTAGATTCTATTCCCGTAAAGCGCATCAAATGACCTTTGTGTTTGATAATGCGCTATATAAATAATCTTGACTGATTCACTCTAGACCTAAACTTTTCTTAGTGCTGAAGCAGAGCCGGGATTCGGCCTAAATAGAGGAGAGCCTTGAAAAGCGTGATAAATTATTAAATACATGCAGACGATTTTTTTTTCATATCAAGGAGAAGTGCCCATGTCCAATGAAGGTCAGATACTGAAGTTTTCTTCCATCAGAAGTGAACACTTCTCTGCAGCTTGTAACGTTCACACGGATGGACCAAATGCAGAGTTCCAAAAAAAGCAGTTTATTTGAATAAGGCCCAAGCAGAGATAGTTATAACAAAGTGGGCAGGGGTCAAATCCCAAAAAGGCCATCACCAAGTCCAACAAATGCAAAACAATCAACTTGCCAAAATTTTAATCCATAACACTTCAAAATACATGATACAGAAACAGATCGTCTAAGTCATCAGACAAAGAAAAGGTCAGCAAAAACAGGTCAAACAACAAAAAACACTGTATGCCAGTATAAACACACAGTCCATACTTCAGAAAATCTTAGTAAAAACACAGGAGTATTTGAAACATGGAACTAATGAGGTCACATGGGTGGAACTCAGGTGATCCTCATCTGATCACTGGCTGTCTATGCTGGAATGCGAACTGGATTGCTGGGTTGGAGTCTGTTTGAAGGGAATAACGAAATCCTGTAATGGAATTCTGCCGGGACATTACACAGCCCATATCGCTGCTTCACATTTATCAGAATCCACAAATAAAGTCTTTTGATCGCGTCTGATACATTTGATTGCATAATGAATGTTTTTCTCCACATCAGTGAGATGAAATGTGAAAAAAAAAGTGAGAAGCTTCAAAAGATGCAAAGACAGATTCCTCCTTAGTGGGGACGTGTATGAACTGTGTACTTTTTTCAGCTTGAAGCTAATTTAGTTGGACGCACAACCCTGTAACTCTGTCTATCTCTTCACAGTTTTATTTCTGTCAGAGTCGTTTCTGTTATCCACCTGACAGAGTTTGGATCTGCCGCATTGTTTTTCCCCCCCCCCAAACCTTTTTTTAAGCTCCTTTCTTGTCCTAGAATAACCTGATTTGCCTCTTTTTCCCACCCTGCAGCACAAAAGCAGTAAATTGAAACTAGACAATTCATCCTAGATTACGAATCTGCATTCACATGAAAAGCAATAATTTAATTCTGGTCATATTATTGCTATGGTAATAAATTAAGACATTATTAACAGTAATTGTATTTTGCACAAATATCGAGCACAAATGGTATACTAAGGCACTTTTGGAACGTATGCTTTATTTTGTTTGTTTCACACTGTAAGGTCAGTCCATTGCGGTCCAGAGATGTATGTACCTATGTATGCATGTATGTATATATTGTGGCGAGCGTGAGAGAGAGAAGATGAAGACACGCTGATCTTCAAGCAGAGTCTCTTTGTTCCTCAGATTCACAGCTTTGAAATACAGACTTCACAGGGTTTACTGCACCCCAAACTGGCGTAACTGCAGTACATCACCCAACTCCCAACACCTTTCTCGTCTCTCACTACCCTCCGCTCCCCAACAATCCGGAGGATGGTGACAGACGAGAAAGGGCTCAACCACACAAAACAACATATTTAAACACACAACATCTCACAAAACCACACACAGTAATGCAGGAAACACACAACCCCACCCAAATGTCCCCCAAAACACATAAAAACAGGCCAAATGGCCACCCTGCTGTCCCGCAAAAGCTCATGGGAGCCTGTGTGACTGCTGGCTCGTCACACAGCCCCCTCCGATGGGGAGTGCCGCCCACGGCCACCCCATGAGTCCACACTAAAGTCTCTTAGGTGGGGCAGCAAGTTGCGCCTCCGAGGAGCCCGTGGTGTGTCCTCCTGGGCCAAAACAGTGTCCTCAACACTCGTTCTCCGTTCCCCCAGGTCCCTGAACTCACCACCTGTGTCCGCTGGCTCCGGGTGGCCAGGGTCCTGCACGGTAGTGTCCCTTACACCAGCCTGCAGCTGATATGGTGCCAGTCTATCCCTATGCAGGCCAACAGCCTTTCGGCGGCCCCTCAACAGCACCCGGGAGACCACCTCACCCAAGCGCTCGAGGACCTCTCCCGGCCCCCTCCAGTGGCTGTCCAGTTTCGGATTCCGCCCCTTTTTCCGTGAGGGGCAGTAAACCCAGACCAAGTCTCTCGGTGCGAAGTCATGCCCTCGGCTGTGCACGTCGTATGCCCACTTCCGTCGGGCAGTAGCTGCACCTTGGCAGCCTCATGTCAACTCGTGCACCACCCTCAGTTGACTTCAGCTCAGTCACCTGCTCCATTTCTTCAGCGCACCTGCAGTAGTGACAGTCCTCGACCATGCACGGGTGGCGCGATAGTTTACAGTGCTGCCGACCTGGTCTGTGCTGCACCTCGCACATCGTATGCCCGCTACTGTCGGGCTGTAGCTGCACCTTGGCAGCCTCTCGCCAACTCATGCACCACCCTCACTTCACCTCTGCGGGTGAAGCGGTGTGGTGCGAGTCTTGTGGATGCCCAGCCGGCGACACATGTCCCCATACACCTGCGCCTCAAAGTTCTGCCCCTGGTCACTGTGTAGCTCTTCCCGGTGCCCCAAATCAGCAAAAGAACTCTTCCACAAGCTTATCTGCCACCTAGGTCGCGCTCTGGTCAGCTACCGCATAAGCCTCAGGCCACTTTGTAAACTACTAGCACATATCAGTTCCCCAGCTCTGCCTGAGGAAATGGACCCAAAACGTCCAGTAGTGACAGTCCTCGACCATGCACGGGTGGCGCGATAGTGCATCTGCATTACAGTGCTGCCGACCTGGTCTGTGCTGTCTGTGCAAAGCCAAACTATATGCGGCTGTAAATTTGTCATCATATCTACAGTATATTGTTCCAAGGTCACAAGCTATAGTGTAATAAAGTGATTGCTATTCTAAGCCAATGCTCCCACTTTCCTCTCGTTCGGTTAACCGGTTCATCAGATACTCACCTAACTCTATAAGCCCCATTCGCCACATTCTGACTGAGGAGTGTGTTTGTTTATTCAAAGCCAGAGTCATATTTAATCCACTCTTTGGTTCCCCATCTGCGTTGCAAGTCCAGAAGACTGATAGGCTCATTATTGAGGTACTCAGTGAAGTGCAACACATTAGCGAGGTGTCATTAAACCACGGGCTGCCCTCTGCTGCCATTTTTAACAGAAAACAATTACCATATGTTTCCATCGCACGATGGAGGCAGCCTGCTATTCTCCTTATTTACTCCTGATAGGACTGTCCTGTTTGAGAGGAGAGAGAGAGAGAAACAAAGAGAGAGAGAGAGAATAGTTAGAGTTGACTGACAGGCTAATTGTCAAGGCTGCACTGGTTGCATCAATATGGGGATCGATGATGCAATAACCAGTCGATGAGTAGAAATGCAGGGGTTTTTTTTGCTCTCCAGTTTTTCTCCCACTGAACATGATTAAAGTATTGATTTGTTCATTGAATTTGATCATCTTCCTATTCGAACACGTGGCTGTGCAATTTGCGTTGCTTTTCGGCTCAGAGCTAATCCGATCATGACAGGAGACGGGAGCAGAGGTGCAGCTCCACAGGCGGATGGCTGTGGGTGGGTAGTAGACAATTTCAGCCGAAGCTTCTAAAACTCCCTTTTAATTGCCTCGGTGACAGAGAAGAAGAGGATAAGTATTGGAGGGGGGCTTAATTTCACTAGCAACTGTTATTTTGGTACAAAGCCAGGGGATATTACCACAGCAAGACAGCAACCTGTCAGGTGAAACAATCTTGAGATTTGTTCAAACCCTTCTTGAGTGAAATGGTCTTGACTTCCAAACTTTCAGTCTGCTGAGCCATAAAGAGACCCTCAGGCCCTCCAAAGTTGAAAAGACATCATGTGAACAGCACGTCAAATGCAGGTACAGATACACAGTGCAGCCTGGTTCTTTGATTATGATCCCAGCAGGCTTTTTTTTTTTACTGTAATTGTAAGGGATTAAAAACTGTTCATCCTGAAACACGCTTGTAACAAAATATGCTATACCTGAAATTACTTGGAATTGCTTGGGTAATTATCTTTATGTTTATGTTTATGATCATTATATGATATTTTACAAAGGATAATGGATTAATGGAGATGCAGCGTTGAGAACACATCCTGAATCTTATCTAAACTAAATAGATGTATAGGTTCTCTTCCTGCATGAAGAATGAACCCTCTCCACAGTCCTAGTCCAGAAATCATGCTCTTCATTGCAATTTCTGCAGTTTTATCTAAAACTGAGTTTGTTTAAACTGAGTTTCCCTGCCACTGACCAAACAAAAGCTATCAAGAAACAGCAACCGACCTGAAATATCAGCGCCAGCAGACACCACAGCAGCAGGACATCATGCCTGGGAGAGCAGGTGTCTAAGTATGCAGATGCTGATAACAAATCCCCGTTTGTGATGGATATGGAGGAGCTTCCTCAGAGAATCTTACACAATAAGAATTTGAGACAGTCTACATTGGTACAGCAATTACATTTTATTAGTATGGAGCTTTTTGATAAAGGATTTTGTCCCAGAGGGTCTTTCTAATGATCCGCACCTTTAATTATCAAGCTGTGGAAGACAATAATGGAAACATTATTTAGAACTTGAGGAAGAACTACTGAGACAGGCCAAGACTCAAAAGGAAAAACTCTATAAGAGCATGAAGAAGAAACACTGAGGAACCAAGACTCCAGAGGTCTCCCTACACTCCTTAAAATAATGGGTCCTGAAAGGATGCTTTTAGAACCCAAAAACCTTCACTGGATGGTTTTTGTATATGACATGTGGGCAGAACTTTTCTAAAGTAAAAAAAAACTCCATATAGTGGGAGAGGAACCCTAAAATTAAGCCTAAAATGGTCAAAAACCTATACGTTCCTGTCGGATTTAGCTCTAACCTGCAAATGCCTTGAAATAGGGTTTGTGAACAGTGCCTTTCATAGAACCTTCACATTCTGTGAAGATTGTTTAAATCTTTAAAAGGATTTTCACACTTAAAAAGCTCGACCCTGCTGAGGAACACAGATTGACCATAGGGGTGGGCGGCCTGCTTAAAGCCACTACGTCTGTTTGAACACCGTTGGTGCTTCACTGCCACTTCCTTTGCTTTCATTGCCAGGACTCGAATAAGGGCTCTATGAGGAGTTTTAATTCAGGGCTCGCAGGGGCAACTGCAAAAAATATTATTGTGGTGAAACAGAGGCTGACAAATTCAAAGGTGGACTAAAACTTGAATTTCACTCCTGCTGCTGGTGGCTACAATGGAGCAGCTCAACATTTGCCAACTCTCAAAGCTCAGAACTCATTATAACCCTTCTAACAATGTGAACTCACTTTTCAGAAGAAAGAATAATGCCCATCACAACGGGCTCATAATTTTCTCTTTTATTCGGTTATTCATTGAAGCCTCCAGATTCATCCCCTGATAAAATGTTTTGTCCTATTCTGTGGTAAAAGCAAATAAAATGCACTATGGCATTTCTTGTTTGCATGGGTTTCTGCTGGGAGCTCCGGTTTCCTCCCATAGCCCAAAGAAAAGCAAGTCAGGTGGACTGGAGATGCTAAATTGACCCTGGGTGTGAGTGTGTATGTGCATGCGTGTGCGGTTTAGGTGTTAGGTGTGTTTGTGTTTTTGCCCTGTGATGTACTGGCAACCTGTCCAAGGTATTTCTTTGCCTTTTGCGGTGCTGGGATAGGCTCCAGCACCCCACAACCCTGGTTGGAATATGAGGCTCAGATAGTGGAAGAATGGATTTTGGAAGGACCCATGTCAAAAATGGTTGAGCGTAGACCCACACAAGTCCAGTTATACCTCCTTATCTGGACGTACCCCTGTTTGTGTTGTTGCTCGAGGTGTCAGACGTCATGCTGAGCTTTGTTTGGTGTTCCCCTGTCACGTAGAAGTTATTGTAATTTTAAAAACATGTGATAATAATAATAACCCCTACTGTGGTTTTAAAAATGTTGTCACATGCAAATTAACATAAAGAACAAAAATGAACTAATTTCTTTTATTTTTGGAAAAAACAAAAGATCATTGAACCCAGGAGAAATTTCAGGAGAACAAATGCCGGTTTTAGTCTGATTTACACTGTTTATATTCACTGAAATGTTTAGACTTTACTAATATGCAGAATTCTAAGGTTTAAGAGCCTCATTAACACATAAGTTTTCAGATCTCAAGTTGAGCTGCATGTCAGAAATTGAGCTGCATGTCGGATATTGTTTCAGGACCTCCCCCTGCTCCACCAACCAGCTGGATCCATCACTACTCTGGATCCCAAAGACATCATTGTTTTCAAATGAAGCCCAGATCACTTGCACAAGTCAACAATGGTAGTTCTGGAGACGCAGCCACAGTAGATCAAAAGCTACAGATTCCTGAGACTCTCGTCTGTGGTTTTACTATGACTTACAAGCCAAAGTAAATAATAGCTAATAGCTGTTATGCTGCTTTGACTTGTCAACTAATTACAAACAGGTAGCCCAAGTAATCCTAACTCTTGGGGATGCAACCCTAAAAGCCACATCAAACCCTGAAATTCCCAGCCTAGAGCTGGTACTGGCTGCCTGAGTCTGCAGATGGATGATGTTGGTGGAAACAGACCATGAGGGAGGTGCAGTTTGAGAACAGCGCTCACAGCGATATCATCCTCACCAGGGGGGCACGTAAAATTGAGGGCACATTCAGAGAGAGAGGCATGTGATGCTCCGGGCCGATGCGTAGCTTGTGTTTCAGACGCATCCCTGCCGAGTGTGAAGAGGCAGACGGGGCACAGCTCTCCACAGCAGGCTAAACAAAGAGAAAAGCCCAACCTGAAGGCAAAGCAGCACGGCAGGCCCTGCCAGCCAGGCATTAATGCTGCATTGATCCAAGGCCTGAACACAGCAGCTCTGAGAACAAGAGTTTTTTTTTCCTTTACCCAGCCATCCAGAGTCATTCAATTTTCTTGTCCAGTTAAAACACATACATTTATTATTTAACCATTTCCAACAAATTAAACTGAAAGGTAAAAAAATGCATAGCAAAATCGGATAGAAAGTATTTGTGAAATTTCATGATGAATGGACCAATAGAAACAGAAAAGGAGAGATATCTGATACACTGGACTTTGTTTTACTACATAATGCAGTGTTTTAGACTAATAGGCTTATTGTCCACATTTTGCTAATAAGGTAATCAGACAACGTTAGCAGTTAGCTGGTCCACTACTTTAAAAGTTAGTGTTTAAATGATGATCCATCAGGGTCTTTTTGTCTTAACCTTGTTCTTGTGATATACGAGCTGTTCAAGCTGACTTCGACAAGAAGCTCGCTTGTACATCTTCACATGCATATGTGATTAAATGGTTTTTTAAAATAATAATAGCCTTTAGCCTTCGTTATGTGCATGATTTGATCCGCCCATGTGCATACAGCCCCCAAGGATAGTGGACCAGCACAGCCAGCTGTGAAGCACACCAGATAATGTTTTAATGTTAATGGCTTGCCAGTCCACTAGCCCAAAAGTTAGAGTGCTTAAATGATGATCTACAGATCAGGGATGGGAAATCGATTTTTAGATGCATCGCAACGTGAAAATGAAAGATTTTGAATCGATTTAAAAATGTTAAAAATCGATTTTGTTAATGTTAATTACAAATGGAATGTTGAGGAACGAAAAAAAAAGCAGAACTCTAATGTACAGAGGTGCAGCGCCTGGACAGTCTCTGTGGTGCACATAACAAAGACGCTTGATGGAGGAGCGAGATATACGACCAGCACCCTCAACATTAAAAGCAGGCATTCGTAGGTACTTTGGCTTCTATGAAGTTGAAGGGAAAAAGGACCTGGACAAGAGTCACACTATATGCAAGTTGTGTAAAACTAAATTGAAATATTTTGGAAACAAACATGAGAAACCACACTGTACGTTTTCACCCGGAGGCACAAGACTAACAGCCGGTAGTAGCTGCCCCTGCTAACCAGAGGACCATTGAGCAAGCGATGTTGTTCAAAATAAGTTAAGGTCCACAAGCATTATTTATGTGTCAAAGCTGTGATTTCAGTACATTTTTTATGTTTGAAGAATTACACAGCTGATTGTTTTGATAATAAAATAAATTGGAAGTAAATTCATTTTGGTTCATTACAAATGCTTTGCTTTGAAATACCAGGGTGAGGAGGGAGAAAGATGCATCAAGACGCATCAATAATTGCTTTATAATAGCATTGCAGCCCTCTGAATCGTAATTGAATCGAATTGTGAGGTGCCTAAAGATTCCCACCCCTACTACAGATACATGTAGCTTTTAGTTGCTACCATCTTAGTCTGAATTTTTGCTACACTTATCTCTCTTGAGAACATCATGTGCCAAACACATCCTGCCCTAAAAGGATCCTGAAAATGTTCTCACATGGTTCTCTTTTAGTTAGAGCCTGTGGGGCTCTAACTGAGACAGAGCCCCGCTTAATGGCGGCGCGACCAACGTTTGCAGCGGCCTCTCCTTGCGGAATTGCAGTGCTTTCGCGTTCTTTTTATATTGCACTGCGCTGTGAGTTGAGAAACATAATTTTGGTTTCTTGTGTATGCTTACACAATGTTAATGACAACAAAGCTCTTATCTCTATCTCTTATTTCTTTTGTATAAAGTTGGAAATTCATCTTCTTAGTTTTGCAGGGTTTTGCAAATTCACACCAGTGCAGGCTGAATGAAAGCAATGCAAAATTCACAGCCGTTACCTTCAATAAAGTGTTTTTCTTGTGTAAATGTTATGTTCAAAGGCATCTGGACTTTCATTAATGAGGTAAAGATGCCCATTTAGTCCACTGATGAGAAAAAAAAAATTGCTAATGCTGAAACTTTGGCTGATAGAAATGCTGGAGATGTGCTAGTCACTACGACGCCAACTGCCTTAATTTTACCCCTTAAACTGACCTTAATTTTTACCTTAATTTTCCATACAGGGCATTAAGAAAAGTAAGGGGAAATTGCACAGATTAAGGCTGATTAAAGGGTAAAACTACTGAATTTTTCCATTACTTTTTTCAAATTTGCCCCTTAAATAATAGAACCTCTTGAATTAATGGCTTAAATTTACGATTAAGGGGTTTCATACTCATGCCTTAAATCTAATTTTAAGGTAAAATTAAGGGGCCCGTTTCACAAATTAATGCCCTTTTAATTTAAACAAAGGGGTTTGATGTATTTTCAGTAGTCAATTAAGGGAGGGTTAGGCACATTTTAAGTACATTGTGTTTTGTAGTGACTGTATGTTCATGAAGCATAATGGACTCTCTCAAACACAGTGAAAATGCCAGCATTGCAGAAAAAGTTTTCATTTTTCACCTTTTTCACCTTAAGTCAGTTCCACAATGCAGACATTTACAGTGCTTTATTGCCTCACTGCTGCAGGCAACAGTGCCTATAACAGAGCACAAATAATGGATACCTGATCCATTAAAATAGGCCTGCACTGGTATCTATCTTCCACACTACCAGTGCCAAACTGGTAGGTTGACTCAGTTAACATTGTTTTCATGGGATTTGAGATAAAAAAGATCTTGGGAATTTAAGAGAGCTTTACATTAGCGATTATTTTAATGGCTGCTCTAGAGCGACGACAAACATGATTCAATTCAATCATGGTCGTTATCAAGCTCTTAATGAGGCGAGGCAGGTGCGTTAGAAAAGGGAAAGCATAAAAGTGCAGACACAGTGGCAGCCCGGTAATGGAAGTGAGAACTACTCCTTTATCTTGTTCTCACATGAGGCGTGTGTTGAATGGTGTGATGGACAGCTGGGCGAATAATGGCAGCTTTGGCCGCTCATCTGGTAAACACCCGCGTCCCCCAGCGATGCCTCTACATCATGTCCGACTCAAACATGTTCCCTGCCTCCTGACACGCAATTATTGCTTTGTCTCTCAAAAGAATTTATCAGAAGACAGTTAGTCCAGTTAATCTTCCACAACTCTTAAACTAATAGTAACCAGCGCACTTAAATCATATACATAAATCACAAAGCCACTGTGCTGCTCTGTCAGGGAAAGGCCACACCAGGGATGCTGTGTAGCACTGCATCATGTATCAGTACAAAACAAGGCTATACCACAAGCTCCTAACCAATTTAAACTTTATTTATACACACCGATCAGCCTTAACATTAAAAAATCATCTGCCTAATATTGTGTAGTCTTCCTAGGCAAGCCAAGTGCTTCAGAGGACATGTTTATTTAAAGAAATACCCTTCAAGCAAAGGACAAACCAACAGAACGCTATACCATATTTGGCGTATCCACAGTCATGTCATGGATTACATACAATATGTATGACTTCAAAATCTACTAAAGGCCTCCATAGATCAAACCGGCTTATCAAGCACATCCCACTAATGCTCAGTCTGGGGAATTTGGACTTTTTCTTATGTTCCTCAAATCATTGTAGTGTAGCAGGACACATTATCCTGCTGAAAGAGGCCACTGCCATTAGGGAATACCGATAGAATGAAGGTTGAACTTGATCTGCATCAGTGTTTAGGGTTGTGGTACATCTGTATGATTCCAGGACCAAGGTTTCCCAGCAGAACCAAAGTCCAAATGATGTAAAAGAAAATGTGATTAATCGGACCAGGCCACCTTCCTCCATTGCTCTGTTCTGATGTTCACATTCCCATTATAGGCACTTACGGTGGCAGACAGGGTCAGCATGGGCACTCCGACTAGTCTGCAGCTATGCAGCCTCATACACAGCAAGCTGTGATACACGGTGTGTTCTGACACCTTTTGATCAGAGCTGGAATGAACTTTTTCGTCCCTTGTCGGAGTCACACAGATCACTTGTCCATGAAAGTCAGCATGTGTTGGTACTGTGTGCATTTTCAGAAAAAAATATTGCTTTCAAAAATTTGGATGCTGTATTCAGCAGCCTTAAGAGAGCCTTTATGGGGTGGGGTTAATGATGGAAAGTGTGAAACTGAAAAAAAAAAAACTGTGCAAATCCTTAGATTAAAAATGAGCTAGAAAGGGTTTCCAATGAGAGAACAGTAAGTTCATGAAGTAGATGTGTTGAAAGCAGGAAAACTGGGTGGGGTCTTCAAGGTGTTCCTGGTATGCAGAGGTAAGTACCTATCAAAAGTGGCCCAAAGAGGAAAAAACATTGAAACAGCAAAAAGGTCATGGGTGTCCAAGGCTCTGTGATGCATGTTGGGCACAAAGTATTTGATCCAATTCCACAGGAATGCTACTGTTGCATAAACTGCTGAAAAAGTTCATTTTGGTTACGATAGAAATGCCGCATTTGGGGTTGCATAGCTGCAGACCAGTCAGTCTACATGCTGACCCCTGTCCGCTGCAAAAAGCACCTAAAATCCGGGCACCAGGATACACTATGGGAGAAAGGCAAGCCAGTGGAGGGAGTGTGTAAAATATTTTGTTATCCTTCATTGGTGTTCTCATGACTCCAGCGTACCCCTGTCCATAGGCTTCCAACTGTTCCCACTGACAAGTTTGTATCTCAGTTCAATTAACTGACTTTGAAAGTTGACAAACATCAGTCTGGTCTAGTCACTCATCAGTCAATCACTGCATCAGCACATTCCTGCATTGAAACATCTCCTGAAGAGCTTCTAACATACATTCACTTTGTGAGACCCTGCAGACAAGATGCCCTTCTTGGGTGGGACTTTTTCCAACCACATGGGGCTTTAGTTGACACAGCCTCAGGTGCCTTTTTATTTAGGCACGAAAGGATTCCCCAACTCCCCTGAAGCACCACCCTGCTGTTCCTTAGCACTGCAGGCCTGCTGCAACACGCCCTTGTTGTCACCAGTCCATGTGTTTTGCTGTCACAGTGTGTTTCTCTGTCACCAGTTACAAATTGAGCCACCCAAAAACCATAAAGGCCAGTTGTAGTCAGTGCATATCATGCCATCCGATTTCCTTATGCCAGCTCAGTAAGTCATGTCCAGCTTACCTGACACCCCCACTGATAAAGTCATACTCATGCCTGATGAACTGGGAAAAGAAAATTCCATCCTACGGTCCAATCAAGAAACCGAGACAGCACTGGCCCTACTTATCTAGGTAGAAAAGATTTGATAAAACATAGGACACATACATTTTCTGCATCCCCATCATGGCAAAGAACATATCACACATCCCCCCCATAGTCAGGGAAGGAATCAATAAGCAAGCGCTTACTCGATTTACATGCTGACATGACTGAGCCCAGTCATCATTCATGGGCCGCTCCTGTTCTATTAGTTCATGAAAAGGATGGCTCATACAGGTTTTTGTAATGACTACACTATGACCATGTCTCAAATCACATTCAAGGATGTACGTCCTTTAACGTTGTTGACGTGTTGATGTCAGTTAAGATGCCTTTTCTTGTTTAGTACATTAGACATGTCAAGTGGCTATTGGCAAATTGAAACTGATAGAGAAAAACAGCATTCAGTGTTGGTGACTCTCTTTAACGTTTCAATATGATGCTAGTGGGGCTCATGAAGTCACCTCCAACATACCAATACCCTTCAGAACTGGAATCTCTGAACTGAAGAATCTCATGATGCAATTGGGTCTGTCCTTGCCCAAGAGCACAGTGGAGTTGAGAAGGTAGTAGCCTTTGCTGGCCATGTGTTGAATGAAACCAAATGGAACTGGTCAACTGTGGGTGAACAATTGTGTGGTCTGTCTGATACTTCTCATACTACTTCTGAGGGTGGCTCTTTGCAATTGTCACTGATCACATCCCCTACTCAGTCTCAAGAAGGTGTCCAGAGACCCCACAGGATGCAGAGAACATCAGGCCACAGAGCTTGACATATGTGACTAGAGGCATTTTTCCATAGTCATACAGGAACCGTACTTTACCTAAACTGTACAGCGATGAAAGAGAACTTGCAGCATGCTTCGATTTTCCAGTGTATCTCAGCCCAATAATGGTGTTGCTGACATGTCAGCAGCATAATTCTTTACCCACAGTTTATGGTTGTTGTCCCCAAAACCACATCAGTGGAGTCATACCAGCCGAAAGTTTTTCTGACAGAGCTGCTTTTAATAATGTGGTCTTTTGTTATTTATAGTGGTGTTTGAGTTTTTTTGGTATTCCCTAGCCATGTACCTAATCCAGCTAACTTTTTAGTGATGCCCGGGTACACATTACTCACAGCATTAAAGATAACTTTGTGAGCTTCATAGAAAACTCCCCTCTGAAATGTATCTACAGTCCAAGCAGGTAGTAGTGCTTGTACCTTATCAGCTCCCAGTTGTTTGTGTTTCCATTGTTGTTGTTTTTCCGCAGATGGTAAAAAAACAACGGCCACAAGTTCCTTGTGACAGTGGTATCGTGCTACAAGTCATCAAGCATCAAGATGGTGCAAGACATGGAAATGCAGGCTCACTCTAAACATGTTCAGATGATGATCACCAGTCTTCTAAATCTGGCACTGGCTTTATGGATCCTATCAATGAACTGATCACACAGTCCTTTCAAAGGTCAACAAAGTCTGTCCTAGAGCTTTCCCAGTGTATGTCCTTCAATGTGAGAAAGATAGCATCGCACTGAACATGGTGAGGGTATACGGTCGCCAGTACTGCATCTACCCCTTCTCTATTTAACGAACGTGGTGAATCACCCACTCCTCACTTTGGTTTTGCACCCAAATGTATTCTTCCCAAGTGTCTGTATCAGCAAAATAAGCCATGGGATGCAATGTTACACTCCATTCAGATTTCATACTACACTAGTATTTGAACAAGCCCAGGATATACTTCATTTTTTCTTGTGCATGGTCATGATACCTGCTCACATGCTCTTTTCCGCCCCTGCTGAGGCATAATGGGCTTCTCCTGGCACCCCAGCAGAGTATGTCAGATCTGACTGTAGGAAGCTACAGCTTGCCTACACGTCAAGTCAAGAAACACAGTCATGCTCAACTAAAAGCTTAATATGACAAAAAGGTCAAATGCACACTTGAAAATGTCAGAGATTTTGTGCTGCTGAATGATCCTGCACACTGCCATGATCCTGATCCTGCCATGGTGTACTTGATGCTATTCTTTTAAAGAAATCTCCAGATGAAGGATCACAAATTTTGCACCGTAATCACCTAACCCCTTAGAACTCAGAGCTTATTAGCAAATCTGATTTCAACAAATGAAAATGTTCTAAAACAGTCTAAAACCAGTGTTTGTTCTCATACAGGCTCACTGTTTGCTGCCCTTTCACTGTTTCCACCGCTGCTCAAGACACTGTACAGGTACATACCCCTTAAACTGCCTCCTCTTTTCAGAGATTTTGCTGTGGTAATTAAATGTTGTCACTATTTGTTCTTGTCTAACTGAACAGAATTTGTTTAGATAATTGTTTTTGCTTCAGTAATTATTTTGCTACTATGTTCTTAATCATTTAATAGTTTATATAACACATTTTCTTTCATATTTTCTCGGTTTTCTGTTTTTTTTTTCCATTTTTCTACAATGTGAATAATGTGAGAAAGTCATTTGGGCTTCTTTGAAAACAGTTTTGTGTTACTCTATTTGGTTTACTGGTGACTTATTGACTTACTGATTGGTGTGTGATTTAGGGGCTGAATTGGGAATTTTGACTGCTCTGGATGTTTATTTGTCATCTTGCCCATTAAAAGTTGGTAGTCTAGTCCACTGCTATAGTACAAACTTTTTTTGCTCCACTTACACAAACCCCTTGTCCAACTAAAACTCCCATGCCTTACATATTAAACAGCGTGATGGTGTGTGCGTGTTTTGCTGCTTCAGGGTCAAGTGCAGCTGAGTGAGGCAATTCTGCAGAAAGCAAACCAGAATTTGTCCACAGTGATGTGAAAGACTGATTTCCAGTTATAGAAAGAGTTAGGCTGCAGCTTTTACTGCTGAAGCAGTTATTAAAGGGGCAATTACTGTTTCATGTCTTAGATTACATTTTGTATGAAGTGTGACAGTTTACAGGAAATCATAATATAAACAAGAGCAATTAAAAAATAACTGCTACTGTTCTTCTTAAATTTTATTATTATTATTATTATTATTATTATTATTATTAT
>JBBPCX010000135.1:833056-849467 GCA_037974365.1 Hydrocynus forskahlii | reverse complement strand
AAGCAGTATGAGCACCTGATGAATCTGTATTGTATCATTTTTTTTAAGTTTTGCTGAGTAATGCTGGTTTTAAGTAAGGAGAGCATTTTTTTTCATTACATATTCAAGCCAATTAAGCTGAATTAAAGCATGACTTAAAATACCTTTATAACACATTTAATCTTAAATGTGGTTCCTAATCAGCAGCTATTAGTTATGCTACCCATGATCAGCTAATGAAAGCAGTACTGATACTATTACCATAATTTTATCCATATTAAGTCATTTAGTTTGATGAGTTAGGGATGCACTGGAAATTCGGCCACCGAAATTTTCGGGCTGAAAAAATAAAATGCATTTTCGATTTGTCTCAACGTTAGCATTAATTTATCATATAAAATCTGAGGAACGTACTGTCCCCACACACTGCTGCCTACCTGCTTCACTTGGTGAATGGTTTAAATGCAGAGGTAGAATTTCGTGCTGTTCACACTGGGTGCTGTGGTGTGTTCACGTATGACAGTATGGTCACTTTCTGTCTGTGTTTTTGAAAAGGAAAGAAAGTTTTCCAGTGATTACAGTTAATATGTCAGTCTTTGTTTTGATACACTATTTTGTTATAAGCCTACAGACAATGTTATATATCTTTCAGCAGTTTTTAAAACACTTGTTCTGAATGCACTTTGTTCATGCACTTCATTCAGAATATTAGAATGCACTTGAATTCACTAGTTCTATGAGAGAAGATACTGTATTTAATTATATAGTATTTCAGCTATCTTGCTTTTGAGTGGGCCCAAGTAAAATATTTTATTTCAAATTTTATTTTATATTGTGCATTGTCTGAATGCTAAATAAATATTTTCATAGTTTTGTAACAGATGTATTCTTTTAGAAATTTAATAATGACAATTTATTTCGTTTTTCGGTTTCGGTTTTCGGCCAAGTGTTTCCTCATTTTCGGTTTTGGTCCAAAAAAATCACTTTGGGGCATCCCGGATATATATATTTATATACACACACACATACACACACTACCAGTCAAAAGTTTTAGAACACCCCAATTTTTCTGTTTTTGTATTGAAATTCAAGCGGTTCAATGTTCATTCTGCAGAAAGTTCTTCCCAACTATGTTGCAGAAGTTCCCATAACTGGAGACTTCAGGCCACTCCATGTTTTCCAGCTCACAATCTTGTTCTTTTTTTTAAGGTAGTTCCGGCAGAGCTTGGACTTATGTTTTGGGTCACTATCTTGCTGTAGGACGAACCTGACCAGCCAGGCACAGACCAGAGGTCCTGCATGGAGCTACAGAATTATTTCCCACTTCTGGGGAACCTCACCATTTTTAAACCTCTCGCAGTTCAGCACCGTGCTTTGCGCCATTTCATGATATTCATTGGACTTGAACTGCTTGAATTTCAATTAAACAAAGCTTGAAACACTGGGGTGTTCTAAAACTTTTGACTGGTAGTTTATATAAATATGTATATATAATTCATATGAAATGGATTATATATGGATAAACATATTACTTCAGATCCTTCAAATTATAACTGAATTAAACTTAAAAAGGTTAGTAACCCTGGATGTCAATTACAATTCTGAGTTCATTGAGTTCACATGTAAAACACAGATTATGAATCTGTTGATTTGCAATTAGAAGCTAATAATTCTAAATTGGTATAGCTAAAGTTTTTACAGTGCATTGGGACATCCCAACCCCTCACATTTAACATTTGCTAAACAAGGGTGAATGAGCTTATCTGGGCACAAATGTGATATATTGGTGGAGGCACAAGCCATTAACCGAGTGATCTAACTAAATAGGGTTAACATCATTATTTCCCTGCCATGTCAAGTCTGCTCATTAATAACACTTAAGCAAGAATGATGATGATGATGAGATGATGGTAGTGGACGTTAAAAATATTGAGGATAATTTCTACAACTGTAGAATGGCTTAGATATAAATTTATCATAAAATATTTATTTATACAGTGACGTTCTCACTCTAAAGCAGATGTTTGTAGAAGGCTCATTGTTCTGGGGAGCCCTCATTCTAGCCTCTTTGCTCATCAGTTGTAGGAGCAAAAGAGTCTGCAGAAAGTTGAATAGTCTGATCGGGAAAGCTGTCTTAGCAGACACTATTAGAACCTTTATAGAGGTGATGTAGAGTCTTCATAGTCTCTGTAGAGGATCTCCCCAGTTAAGATGGTCATAATGTGTAGTTTAGCCCATAAGCCAAGGTAAAAATGGAGAAACTTTCACCATACTTATTGACTTTTCCCCTGTTATTATACTGGGGTACCATTTTACGGGATCATGTAGATACCCCTGCACTCACAGCAAGAGGGAGAAAAATGTATGAGAGGCAAAAGTGTGTAGAGTTGGTATAGGTTTCACTTTCAGAGATGAACCTCACAGTCGATACAGAACATCACATCCAGTACCTGTCTAGATATTTTGCTTAGTTTTTGCTTATTTAGCTTATTTCAGGAAATGCCACTAAGCAAAATCTGGTAACCCCACCGGCCAGGTTTTCATGCTCAGTATAATCATTACTACTTTATCTCATTTGTGAAATTCTGAGACAGTGTTTTGTAACGATCTGCTGTGTTTCGTCCAGACACAAGGCACAAATGCAGACCTTCATGGCTTTGTTTCTCTTTATTCCAGACAAAACTATAAACAAGGGGCTGATATGAATTCCATCAAATAAGATGCAAACTCAACAAAGGGTAAAGTGAGGGTGAACGGACAACCAAACCAGGTACAAGGGAAACTTAAATACACAAACCTAAACACCAAACAGCTGTTGTCCTAATCAAACACATGTGAGTCTACTAAAAGTCCTTAAAATAAAATTGAAACAATCATGGATGTCACAGTATCCCCTCCTTAATGGCGCCACTCTGGGGCACCCAAAAAGGGCCATTAGGCCAACACAAATGCGGTGGAGGAGAGGAGGCGGACAACAAATGGGGCTCCACTCGAGTGCCCTTCCCAAGGCTGTCCCGGGCACACCCCTCTGAGATGGATCCCCTTAGTGCTCCCCAAAAAATTATTTGGGGGAAGTCCTTGGGCTCAGCTGGCATTACGCACCACTGGGCCGTCAGGCGGTCCAGGACCCCACCAACAGTGCGGTGAAGATGGCGGTGGCCACCCCGAGGTGGTGGGATTCCCAGCAGGCCCTGTGACTGAAGCCGGGGCCTCTGGGGCAGGAACAGGGGCCAAGGCCGGAGCCGGGGCCTATGGGGCAAGAGCAGGGGCCACGGCCGGAGCCGGGGCTTTAGGAGTGGGAGCTGGAGCCTCAGGGACTGGAGCTGCAGCTTCAGGAACAGGGACTGGAGCTGGAGCCTCAGGAACAGGGACTGGAGCTGGAGCCTCAGGAACAGGGACTGGAGCCGGAGCCACTGAAAAGCTGCAGACTGTAGCCACTGAAAGGCTGCGGACTGGGGCCATGGGGACAGGAGGCTGCAGGTGCGGAGGTGCCGTCGTTGGAGGCTTGAGCCATCGTGGGGCTGGCACTGGCCACCGAGGCTGCTGTGGGGCCGGCGGGTGAGGAAGGAGCCTTCTGGGAGCCGTTGCAGGGGCGCTAACAAGGGCCTTAATGGCTCCACTAAAAGGTCGAGTGGCTCCTCTAAGGGGCCCAGCAGGCCGACCAAGGGGCTTACTGGCTGTGAACTGGGGATTACAGGCTCTGAGCTGGGGACCAATGGCTCTGATGAGGGGACTATCTCTTGTAAGCCGCCACTGGCTGTTGCATGTCCGGAGAGGAAGCCTTGAGGCTCGGGAGCGGAGCTGCGTGTCTCGGGAGCGGAACGATGGGCTGCGGAGCCTCAAGGAGAGGCGGGACTGGCTGCGTGGCCAGCCCCGTGAGCTTCTCCAGCTGCCTTAAGTTCTCCGCTAACACCTGCTTCAGGTTCCTCGGAGCCAGCGGAAGGCCCAGAAGAGCACACAAGTCTGGCGTCCCCACCAGAGTGCTCAAGGTGGGCTTCCTAGCCCACTTCCTCCCCACTGGTTGAGGGGCTAGCCAGTTGGCTTCTCCGCCCACAGCCATGTCTCGCTCAATCCGCTCCTGGGAGAGTACTGAGAGCTCTCTCAGTAGCCACTCCTCTTCCTCCAGGGTTAGCTCCTCGCTCACCGTGTCTGCCGTGCGTGTTTTGTAGGTCCATTCATCTGTCACGCTCTGCTGTGTTTCGTCCAGACACAAGGCACAAACGCAGACCTTCATGGCTTTGTTTCTCTTTTTTCCAGACAAAACTATAAACAAAAACCAGGCTCGAGGGCCGATACGAATTCCAACATATAAGACGCAAACACAATAAAGGGTAAGGTAAGGGTGAATGGACAACCAAACCAGATACAAGGGAAACTTAAATACACAAACCTGAACACTAAACAGCTGTTGTCCTAATCAAACACAGGTGAGTCTACTAAAAGTCCTTAAACCTAAACTGAAACAATAGCGGCCTCTAGCAGCTGCTGACCATGGGCGTCACAGTTGATTGCATGGTGTACACCAAATGTTGGTTGAAGATTTAAACAATAACTTCTACACGTTCCTATACAAAAATGTAAATAAAATATTCTTGCGCTTGGGCCCATTATAAAAGATGTTACAGAAAATTTCACATAACACGTAGTGATCATGGTGAATCATAGTGAAAGGTACAGAGCCTTTTACATACAAATATCCTTGCCTGTAGAGTTCATTTGAAAATTTGCAAGTGAAAACAACTAATCATACCTGTACAAGCGTGCCACATAGAATTTCTCTTAGATTAATGATAAGGAAGGTAAGAGAGAAGCCAGCAGTCACAAAGAGCTACAGGATGACTTGAAAGCATCAGTAACAGCAGTTACACAGAAGCAAAGGCCATGAACAACTCTTTTATAAAAAAGCATCGAGCATTTAAACAAATTAGAATTATTTCGCAACAGTGCACTCTAAACAGATTAAAGAGAAATAAAACTTTTTGGCAATAATTCATCTTGTCATGTTAATACTAAGAAGGGCTACGGGTATGATCCCAACAACACTATATCCACATATCCACAGTGAAGTATGAAGGTGGAAGCATCATGATAAGGGGCTGCTTGTCTGTAAATGATATTGAGGCAGTGCATGTCATCAAAGGAAACATGAGTTCAGGTTATAATGGAGGTACCTGGGGTATCTTTATCAATGGAGAAATGTACTGGGAGATACTTGAGAATTTAAACATGTAATTCAGAAGAAGACAACGTCAAACATACATTCAAACAAACAAGCCTTGAAAATATATGACAAATTGTGAAATTGAGGTATGAAGATGATTTGCCAAGAGGAACAGGTGAAAATTGAACCACAGTGTCCTGAAAAGTGAATTATTTAGGAATAACTTTTTTGCAGGTCACAAAGAGTCCCGCAAAAAAGAGTGAATCTAGGTGGCCATTCATAATTAATATATATGTTTGTTCTTTTAAGTACAAAGTCAAAAGACGTTATGTGTGTAAATCTGAAGTGGGAACATTCATCAGGAGTATATTAAATAACCAAAACAAGGGCATCTGAATAGCTGTTTCTCCTCTCTGTCTCACTTGCAAGAAGTGAGGGAAATGTTTACTACATTCACAGCATTTACAGTGTCAGTAAAACAGGCTTCTTGACAGTGTGAGTGGTGTAACTACCAATCTGAAACAAGCCCATCTCTTCCATATCTCTGTTTCATTAGCTCTCTGTTGGTGACCGTCCAATTACGCTGCAGCTACGGTGTAGGACAAGAATAAAAAGCATTCATTTATGCTTGCGTTCTTCTACTGTGAATAAAATGACCAGCATGAATTATTAATCTATAAGCAAATAGGCAATTTCCCAACCGAGCTCATGCTAAATAGGCTACATAACAGAGAGTTTAATTTTATGCTGGCCTGATGTTTTTTTGTTTTTGTTTTTTCATATGAACTCTGCAGTAGACGACTAGCGGCGCAGAGTTTGTTGCACACCAAGCTTGGCGAATCAACTTGGTTTCTGTAGGCCCAGACAATTCCATGGATGGCATTTTTTTCTTCCATGGCTTTGATCATTAATCAGAGGGAATGAATTTATTGCTCAATCAATATCAGAAGGCTTTCTCTTCCAGCTGAGAACTTGTGGAGTCTATATGATGTCAGCTCTACAGTAGAGTTTCTATTTTTTACAGTGGAAGGCCTAGTTGTTCTTGTTTGATCTTGTCAAAGCCAGGGCCATCATCTTTCCTCTGCCAGCTTTTGGCAAGAAGAATATGTACTGCATTAGCATTTGAAAAAAGTCCCAGCACCTTGTGCAAGTGATGGCTTGACATACCTCGCACAGCCAGTACGCATCAAACGGCGCTCGAGCAACTAATCAATCCGCTTCTGTGGCAGTGCCTGGGCTCAGACGGCTCCGCTGATGGCTGCAGAGGTTTTTGAAGCTTACCTAGGGTAGCACTATTGATTCGCTAAGCAGAAGAACGCTGGTGAGAAAGCACCAGGAGGTGCTTTCTCAAGTGTAGGAGAAACAACGAGTTACCTGCCAACCTTGAAGCTTCCTCATTTCTTTTTACTTCTACAGAACTCTCACAGTGAACCGCATCATCTCAAAGAGGCCAGGAGCCACTCCTTTGACTAAAAAATAGGCGCTCGAGCAAGTGCTAGCACAATAAGGCTCATTGTTATCTGTCTGTTTGAGCAGATCGAATGGATCAGATGATGATTAATTCCATCTGTGATGATGTATCATTTCCCCAATGATCCGGAGGATGGAGGGAAAAGTACACATGGCGACTTCCAAAGTCCACGGCCTTGTCCTTCCTCCGGCTGTTTGACAATTAGCGCTCCCCGGCTCGCAGCGCGGCTGGATTGGAGGAATATTGATGGATTGCTTATGCACATAGAATTAATAAAAGAGCCCCAGCCGGGGAAGAGTCTAACAGCAGGACGCCCAGCGAACGTGAAAGCAAACACACTTAGTATTCATTAATATCCCTCAGATTAAATGAAGTGACAAAAAAAGAGGAGGTGGACAAAAAAAAAACTTCTGCTTGACTTTTATTTACATCTGTTTGAATTAGATTGAACACATTTATTACACCTTCTTTGCTACCGATCACTGGATCTCGTAATTGTCATTTGGAGGGAGGGCAACTTGAACCAGGACCAAATGAGGACAAAGTTAATTGCAGGAAGAATATTTTTACCAGGGATGATAAATCATGATTTCGGCTATTTTTGCCTTTGCTTTTTTAGGGTTTTTTTCTCCCTTCTTGTAGGAAACACTGTTCCTGGTCCATTTTAAGTTCAAACACGCTGAATGCACATTAAAATCCGATTTTTGCCATTGACCGTTATCGGGAGGCACTTTACGTGCATTAAGTCAGATTGTTTGGGAAATTAGGGCCCTGCTGCAAAAATGCACTTAACTTTTGCTCATTAAGGGAAGCGGGACAAAATTAAAAGCTTCTGTGGTCTGCTTTCAAGATACATGTTGAGTATATTCTAAGCCCGTGTGACCTTTCCTCTGTTATTATTACTCATTAAAATTACTTACTAAATCGCCCCGCATGGTTTAATGTTGCCAAATCATTCGTTGCACAGAAAAACTTTATAGTCAGAGATTACTGCTCTGATTAAAGACCCATTCAGAACACTACATCTCCCCAAAGCCACTCACTGGGCCAACGTTTAATTGCTGAAAGGATCAAATTTTCTTTTCACTCCTAGCAATAAAAACATCAGGATAATTTGCTGAAACGTTATTAATGCATGCAGCTTTAGAACAGTCACATTTGTCGTACATACAGGGCAGCCTCAAAGTCTCTAACTCCTGGGTGGAGTGTTTATATTGGTTGTATTTCTTCCACCTGATACACATTAATCTACACTGATAAGCGAATTTTCAGCATTTTAATCTTTTTCTCCCAGTTTAAATCCACTGGTAGTACAAACTGCAATATTAAGAGAGAAACCAACACTCAGACTGTTAGCTGATTACTCATTCACATACTAACTTAAGCTTCTGCAATCACACTAATAACCTTTTTGGCTTCTGGATCAAATGAGAGCACCAAAGCATTCATGGTATTCAACAGTAGCTGCTCTTTGTGCGGTTTTATTAACGTTATTTTGTAAACATGAGGACTTCCACATGGCTGTTCAGAGCCTAATTGTACAGTGTGTGTGTATGTGTGTGTGTGTGTGTGGGGGGGGTGAAAATCAGATCCCCAGAGTGTGTACAATGTGCAGTCTCCATGAATCCAGCCATTCATGTGGAGGGGAGCGGCATCACATGATTGCAACATTCTCAGAATTTCCCGGCATTACCAGTGGAGGTTGTATCTGTTTGGGCTGGAAATAGATGCTAAGCGTTGTGTGAATATGAATGTCATGCTTGCAAACCTCTGGCCATTTTTTTCAGGTTAATGCTTCACTTCTGAGTGAATACTGAACCACATGTGCTCCAATATGTGATATTGCACCCTAAAAGCCCTCTATCCTGCATTTTTCTTGCATTTTATTTTTGCCTCAGCGGTCCACTTACCTTGTCTGTGTGGTTTAATACATCATAAATCATTCGTACAAGACATTTTCTTCTTTATCCCTTAGAATTAAACAGTTCCAGTGCCTTTAAGACTGGTTTCATCTTTTTGCTGCCTTATAGCTTCATCGTGAGTGGGTGTGGCTAAACTGCTGTAGGCTGAGTGGGCAAATGCATGTCTATGCACTGGTTTTTGTGACATCACAACAACGATGATTTCTGGATGGGTTTTGTTTCCATTTCCAGTCATATGCAAAAGTCTGAACGCTGGTCATGTTCCACGCTTTGTTGATTTTATGAGGGATAAATAAGATTACTTTTACAACTGTTAGTTCATAGTTTCAAGTAATATATAGGTGTCATAACTTTTGCCCAAAGTTCTTGTTCTTTTATTGTTGTTTTTTTTACACTATTTTAAATTGTCTTTTAACAGCAAACAATTGCATTAAGACGTGTGATCTCTGATCTCACTCAGAAATTTGCTAAAACATACATCTCTATCAGGAATGTTTGATATAAAACACAGAACAGGGAGTGAATGGTACGCTTTGAAAGTCTCAACACTGTTTACGTACTATGTCAAACTCTTACAGAACAAAAAGGCCAAAAGAATTTCATGGCATTGTCCCTTTACATGAAAAACAGGAACAAAGTGAAGAAAGGAATAGCGAAGCAAAATGAAAGGGATTGAAAAATTGTCTCACAACAAATGATTTCCACACCATATAATCACCACCCAAGACAACGCTCCATCAAATGACTCATGCACTCCGGCAGCACGTCTCGCTGACAGCTGATCATTCAGAATCAAAAGGGCATTCCACACCAAGGATCCGCGGCTGACGTTAAACAGATACAAAATTATTCACACCAGCCCTAGGCGCACCTCCGTGCATTCTCGCCTGGGCCCGCAGCAAAGAAGAGCACCGCACTAATACAGTCAGTCTAATTAATACGTCAGTATAAGTCAATACACTCAAGGGGCTGATGGGTATTTGTTTCCTCTCATTAGAAGTTATAATGAAGTAGGCCCAGGTAAAATGAGGGACAGCTATGATTAAAACCCTACACACAACATTCTGTACAAGATTAGCTCTTTTAATGTGAGCTCCCTTGTGAAAGTCCCATGGAAATTGAATAGACATTAGAATTTGTTGTCAATTACAGAAAATATATGACATATACATAAATATAAGTAGTACCAAACGCGTGAAATCGATTGTTATCAATAAGATAAACCCAGTGTTGCTGAAGAAGGTATGAAATAACTCTAGAGTGATGCTGCTGCACAACAGTTTCACAGGCATCTATCTGTCTGTCTGTCTGTCTGTCTGTCAGTCCATCTACCCATCCATCCTTTCATTAATTCATTAATTCAATTACCCATCCATTCATCCATGCATCCTTCCACCCACATCACAGGTGAACACAAGCCTTAGCTGCAAGTCATTTATGAGCATTAGACCTCATATATGAACTTGCGCTCTGTGTCACACAGTGACACTGTCATACTTTATAAAAGGGTTAATGACAGTATAATGTATGTCACATTCATCAGACCTCCACATGTATGATTTCAGTAAATAAACATGCAGCTTGTCCAGCTGGCTTGCTGAAGTATTTTCATATATTTTCAGATATTTTCAGATATTTTTCGGATATTACTGCAAACACACGGTGCATTAAGACAAACTGCTTTTCTATTAGAGTCAGTGGTGGGGAACAGAGGAATTTCAAGAGAGAGCCAGCCTTGCAGTCAGCTGAGCTTATCTTTGTGTCTCACTAAGTTCAGCTGTCTTAATTCTAATAGGCCAAGCCTCATTGACCCCACCTCACTCTCATTAATACATTTTCACAAATGCATTTTCTACAGCTATGCTATTGTACTTTTGTTTACTCAAATCTTTTCTCTGCTGAATTCTTTTTTTCTGGCTGGTGTTTGTATTACTCATTTAACTCTAACACGGTTCATTTATTACCCCTGCACTCTGCTAAAGTATTTATTTTCTTGCTGCGTTTGTACCGTATGCTGCCATGTCATGTCTACTCTGTGCTGTATTGTAGGCCGTCCTTGTATCTGTCCTGTCTTGCAGACACAGTGTGTCTGACTAGACTCGGCGCTGTCTATACACTGTCACCGCCGTTCGAACGTCTGGAGTCAAAGCCTTCAATCATATGAAGCCAGATGCATATATCTGAATAAAATCAGTCTACTAGGATTTGAAAAATGGTGATCAAATCTCTAGGCAAATTATACACCAAGGAATTACTGTAAATAGATAATAACATTAATATAATTTGCAGGAGGACGCCCCCCATAAGGTAAAATGTCTTCTCCCCTTTTATTTTCTCTCCTGATTAAATCTGATCTCAACACAATTCTGATGCAATCTTGCAACTAATCTGAAATTTCATTGGGTTCACTGTATTCCCAGACAATGTGTCATGTCTATTTATGTGCTTGTTTGTTTGTTTGTTTGTCTGTTTGCTTGTTTATTTGTTGTTTGGGATTGGATAATAACCATGTATGTATTTGTACAGTACTGTGCAAAAGTCTTGAGCCACCACTCATTTCTTTATATTTTGCTTTAAATCGCCTTTATTTTATACATGTCCAACTTCATCTTTGGAATATTGAGGAGATTAAATGAAAGAAATGGGAATAAAATGTTTTACTGCAACAGACTGCAAAGCGCCTAAAAATCCAAGAAGCATAGATAAAGGAGTTCCAACTGCCAGTATACAAAGATGATGATTCAAGAACCACAATTAAGGGCAATTTGTCCCTTTTTAAGTACTTTGAAAACATAATTGCCTGCTGTTCCAGTCTGGTTATGTATAAACATAGTTAATGGTTAAAATGGTTAAGCATTACACTAAATGGGAATGCCTTTATTTATTTTTAGCAACCCCCCTCCCTGACACTTACAATATAACTTCCTTAACTCTCGTTCACACTCTTTGTTCAGTTTAGTTAATATTTTGTGAACATTAATTGTCTTTGTCTACTGATAATCATAGCCAGCTTTCTTCTGTCTCGCATTTATCATTGATTACTAATTACCAGAGGTGTGAGCTCAGTTCCCCTTACACTGTTAACGTAAGTCTTCCGGCTGAAGTTTCTTGCATTCTAGTGAGATTTCTTGCCTCTTTGTCTTGCAGTGTTTCAGCCAAGGAGGATGAGGCCCTTTTAAGAGGAACCAAGACCTTCACTCTTTGGGAGTTTTTTTTTTTTTTAGATTAATTTGACAAAAGATTCTAAACTTTTGAATGGTAGAGTTCTGTTGCTAAATAGCAAACATTTTCTTTTTGTTGTGTTGTGCCTGGAAATTTTCATTAAACACAAACATGTACTGGTCATATATGACAAATACCATTTGTCAAAATAGATTAAATGTATGATCGATCATTTCCTTATGACAATTTTCTAAATAAATAGCAAACGTGGTGCAAACGTGGGCTAGATGGGTGGCCCACTTTCAATTACAGCCCACAGTGATGTGAATGGAAGGGTCACTGCTAACAACTCAGAGCATGCTATGAAATACATCGGCGCTTTCAAGGTGAAAGCAGCAGCATTCATATAAATTACGCCACCGCTGGCAACGGGAGAAGCGACCGCGTGATATTTATACCCCGGTTTGATGTAGGACAAGCCTTCTTTCAAAAGAGATCTGGCTTGTTTCTTCACTTTAATTGCAGGAATTTTATCGTGCAAGTCTTCATCTGTCTATACTTTTACATGAAGGGAAAGATTTGACTGGTTCTAGTCGCCCTAGCAATGAATGAATGCTAAAATTGTTTGCGGGTGTTACACTCCCCTAGTCCTAGGGGGAGTGCTGGGGTAGTTACAAAGTAAAATTGTGGGTGGATTGGTTGTTTAATTGAATGCATAAGGAAGTTGGAGAGCTTTTATTACCAGGACTGGCATTTACAGACAAGAGTGAAACAAGACAACCATGACACCAAGGGGCAGCTGGTAGCCTAGTGATCCCGGAAGTCGTGGGATCTTGGAAGTTCCTGTGATCAGGAAACCATGGGATTGAATCTCAAGACTGCTAAGCACCACTTAGGTACCCTTGAGCAAGGTACCATCCCCACACACTGCTCTGTGTTCCTGGCGGCTCGCTGCTTCACTTGGTGAATGGGTTAAATGGGTTAAATGCAGAGGAAGAATTTCGGGCTACTCACACCGTGTGCTGTGGTGTGTTCATGTATGACAGAATGGTCACATTTACTTCACCAAGACATGGGGAAGCTAGTCTCACCCAGGAGAGAGAACATGGACAGTGCCAAAGGAATGAACACAACAAAACCAACTACACTAGACTGAATTTAATTAACTAACCTGACTAGTAACAGAAGATACTACCTAATGACACTAAGATAACCTGCCCTTGTGTGTCTAGACTATTTAAAACCTGCATGGTAGAATGTTGGAATCTTATAGGCTCTCAAACAAAGGGAACTAGCACAAGGGTAAAATAGAAAATAGTACAACAGACACTACACCAAACAAAGCAAGATACAAACAGGTTAGCGTGAAGCCAAGAGGCTAACATGCAAAAAAACAACCTATCAAACTGTTCAAGTGAACAGGTCAAGCACACAATCCCAGCACACAACAAGGCTTCAAGGTGCAGCATTGGGGAAGCTCCACCTCTTGGCCAGGTATCTGCTTTCTTATTGGTCCTGTGATATCAGCAAGGCAATAATGACTGACAATTAAAGAGATAGGTAACATACAAGTGTAAGCACGTAACAGTTGGCACGGGCTCTCACTGGCTAGCCTGATTCAAGCCTACATTTTTTTTAAATCTTTTTTTTATTTGACTAATGAATTGAAGAACTTCAGAGCATCAGAATCAGAATCGAAATCCAAAAACTGTGTTGATGGTACGACTGCACAGTCACACAGAGAAAAGAACAACACAAAATATAAAATATAAAATGTAATGTGTACATAAAAGTCAAATAAATTCTCTGGAAATACTCTATACGAAATATACCCGAGCATTTATGCAATAAAGTATTCTTGTAAAAAAAAATATCTCATTACTAAAGCCTTGGTAAAGCAAACTGGATTTATTTTCCATAAGATTAATAATATTTGCAGGAACATTTGTCATGAATATTAACAACATTATTCCCTGAAAACACCCTCAATAAACCCTGTTTATTTCATACCAGTGTTTTCCATACACTGACTTATCTGAGCCATTGTGGTGGTCTGCCACAATATCAAAATTGGCCACCCCCATCAACAACCATTAGGATACAGTTGGGTTGTCGAGGTTAGCATGTTTTACGAGGCGGCAAGTCAATATTGTCTGCTCACGAACTCCATCCCTGGTAGGGTTTGTCCACCAACACCCATAATGATCACCACCAAATGTTATGAAAAAAAATAACTTAAGGTACAACACTGGACTATCAGGACTCTGTGTATTACCTTTTAGGGTATATTTACGTTGTTTGTATCTTAACGAACAAAAATGTACCCATTTTTCTGACAATGTGCAATGTGCTTATGATGAGATTGCAGTAAGTTCTAATCTAGATATACCAAGAGGGTTAATCCAGGAATATAACACATTTGGAAAGCACATTTTGTAAATAAAGGAACGTAAGACGTGCTTCTGCAATCCCTAAAGTAAACAAATCTTCATAAGCTTGCACTAGAGATTTGCTATTTTGCATTTTAACAGGTTATTTAGATCCAGTCCATTAAGCTTGGGAATCCGATTGTGGTGATGATTGATAGAAGAAGAAATTGCTAAATTGCACATTAATATGACTGTATTTTAAAATCCAATTGTGAATCTTGGTGTACATCAATGCGATAAAGCTCATTTCCTGGTAGGCCAACCTCTGTGTCATTATCATTCTGGCGTCGTATGAATTATTTGATTCTGCGAGCTGGGACAGACACAGTATCAATGGGTAGCAGGCTAAGAGGCAGCTTAAAGCAGAAAGCAGATGGCTGCTTGAGCCAGTTTGTCTGTGGGCGTGAGGGGCTGTCTGCTCAAAGACTAGAGGCAATGTTTCCAGATACGAGTGCTGCTCCCTCCCATGAGGGCCAAGACCGCTTCCTTTAGGTCTAACTCTGCCAAAATGCAAAAGATCATGGTTGAGGCAGAAGGGGATAAGAAGAGAGAGAGAGAGAATAATCCTTACTGTCTCACGTCTCAGAATTAGACCTTTGGCTCCATGTCAAAATCCTCTCCATGGATAAACAGCCTCTGTTGATCCACTCTATTCCCCTCCCTGCAGCCTTGTACATCCTGTACAGTATGGATAGAATATATTAATAATTCCAGTGACTGTATGCCCTAGGCATAATTCCCAGAGGGGTAAGAGGGGGCTACAACTTCTCCAGTAATTGTAACTCGATCATATAAACCTTCTAATAGTCAATTTGTACAATAACTGCTTGAAAATAAAATATAACAGGGATATTTGCCTTACATTTAATAAAATTGAGGGAGCAGTCCACTGGCCATTATTGATTAATAAATGTGAAAGTTTATCAGTTTATCACTATTCATTTAAAAGCATATGCAGGTAAACAATGTATATCAACCTGTGAGGATAATAATATTTATATCTACCAGCCCGCAGCCAACACAGTTTAGGCCTACTGTCTGTTTTTCATATTTATCGTTTTTTTAGTACTGAATTAATGTAGAATTAAGATAATCACAATATAAATAATATGATATTGAATAACTCAACACGTGTCATTCATAAACTAGTTCATCTCTCGTTTTTAAGCTGTTACTGAAAACGTATTCACGTGTTCCTGTTGGGGTAGGGTCATGTGTACTAGCAGACTGCTAAACACGAGTGAGTAAATGAGTTTCCAAACCATGTCCATGTGTAGTTACCGATAAGTAGTTATAGTGAAGTAGCTGAGCTAAAGATGTCTGTAGGAACCCATTAAGTGTTTTTGCAACCCATCTGAACCATCCCAATATTAAAGCTGTGTGGAAAATGCTTCTCTCAGACAATATGCCAATCTCTGGGAAATAACAGGACATATTCAGTCATTGAAATCAAGCTCTACTAAATTCTGGCTTCAATTTTGTGCCCTTCTAGAACTGTAATGGTAAGTGTATGAGAACTATTACAGAGTGTCTGATGATCCCAAAATCATTGCTGTTGGATCAGTGTCTTTTCTAACTGTATTACAAGAGACACAATACTTTTTTAGTGACATATATACTATCAGTCAAAGTTCTTGCCTGTTACTCACGTAATATTTACTAAAAAATACACCCAATATTCTTTGCTAACAAATAGAGTATGTTCATCATTTATTAACCAGAATTTGACTCTGCCATCACCACACAACCAGTCAATAGGATGTCGGACATGCACCGTTAGAGATCTTATAAAGGAAAGTTTGTTGTATTTCACATATTTTCATTTATAGTTGTTCACTTAACAACTTTCCAAAGTTTAACAAGAACAAAAATAATAAAAGTTAGTGAAATAAGAAAATGAAAGAAGTGGATAAGTGGTAAAAAAAAAATGGTGGTGTGTAAACACTGGTAGTGTGAGAGTGTGTGTATTAAAAAATATGAAGAAAAAAGTATGTACTACGTGTGTGTGTGTGTGTGTGTGTATGTGTGTGTGTGTGTGTATGTGTGTGTGTGTGTGTGTGTGTGTATGTGACTGTGTGTGTATGTGTGTGTGACTGTATGTATGTGACTGTGTGTATGTGTGTGTGTGTGTTAGTGTGTGTGTGTGTGTGTATGTGACTGTGTGTGTATGGGTGTGTGTGTGTGTGTGTGTGTGTGTGTGTATGTGCCTGTGTGTGTATGGGTGTGTGTGTGTGTGTGTGTGTGTGTGTGTATGTGTGTGTGTGTGTGTGTGTGTGTGTGTGTGTGT
>JBBPCX010000135.1:799232-823082 GCA_037974365.1 Hydrocynus forskahlii | reverse complement strand
TATCACCTGCTGCTGAGAGAAAATTGGTCAGGAGGGTGAAGAGTCAACCGAGAACCACCAAAAAGCATATCTGCCAAGAGTCAGAAGCTGCTGGAACACAGCTGTCCACAGTCAAGCGTGTTTTGCATCTCCATGGACTGAGAGGCTGGCGTGCAAGAAGGAAGCCCTTGCTCCAAAAGCGGCACCTTAAGGCTTGCCTGAAGTTTGCTGCTGATCACATGGACAAAGATAAGACCTTCTGGAGGAACGTTCTGTGGTCAGACCAAACAAAAATCAAGCTTTTTGGCCACAATGCCCAGCAATATGTCTGGAGGAGAAAAGGTAAAGCCTTTAACCCCAAGAACACCATACCTATCAAGCACGGTGGTGGCAGTATTATGCTGTGGGGCTGTTTTGCCATGATATTATGTTCTTTACAAGTGTATGTAAACTTTTGACCACAACTGTATGCTTGAGGAGGTGGGTGCAGTTCAGTTGGACTTGGGTACTGTAAGCACCTTGTGTGATTGCTAATATATCAAGAAGCAATGAGCTTGAAACTGACTTGTGATGGTAGAATGTGAGGTATTAAACATTTTAAATTAATAAACTTTACAGTGTTTGGAGCTTTAAATATATGTATTTTTTATCATTAAAATATAGTGGGAAAAAATATTGATGTTGGATGTGTGAGTGTGGGGGTAGGTGGAAGTGGTGTGTGTGAATGTGGGGGTGGGTGGAAGTGGTGTGTGTGAGTGTGGGGGTGGGTGGAAGTGTAGTGGAGTTGGAGAGAGTTGGAGATTGCGGTTCTTTCATTTCATTTAGAGGATTTGAGTCATGAAAAGGGAAAGATACCCTCAAGGTTGTGATGATAACTCAGGGTTCAGTGATAACTCAGTTGCTGCCAAATCACGCCATGTGTAGTATGTCCAGGGAACATTTAATCTCCTCTACAGTCTATAATGTGAGATGTATTAACACTCAACCAATGCTGCTATATTTTCTTTGTGTGTAATAACTGATATCCAGTGGTTCTCTGACACATTATACTGGTTATATTTAAATATGTGAACAGAAAGTACCTCACTACCCCAAGGCCCTTTATTATTATATTGCTGCGTGTGTTATTTAGGGTTGTTTGATGCGTTTGGTTAGTCTTGGTTAGACTATGGAAGATGCTAGTGACCAGCAGTTTTACTGCTTTGTTTCACTATGACTTGAATAATTGCTTAAACTTAACTGACAAACTAATTTGAAAGGATACTCCTTTGCTTCAGAACTTTGATTAAGTAGATGTTGATGTATGTTGCACTGCAGACCACGGAGAAACATTATTTCATCTCACCATGCTCATGTACACAGCTGTTGACAATAAAGTCAACTTTAACTTTGAACCTAGTGGTTAACAAACACAACATCTGAGAGAGTTTTGGTCTGCAGATGTGTAGTGTTTGTTAGAAATTGGACTAAATGAGAGAATATAGGAATAACTGGATACAACACACATGACACTTAAAATCGTCATGCTCTTAGTCCAAAGAACCACTGAAAAAATTAGTGTGGAGCTGATAAAGATTAAAGGCATGGGATGCACTCCATAAATCTGGCAGCTCACTGGACAAAATGAAGAAAACTGTAAGTGCTATCAGGTCTGAAGTATGAAGTACGATGTGAGCACAGGCCAACCCTTCAACCATGCAACACTTACTACAAAGGAACATTTACGTGGGCTGGACATAGAGGCATTCATTTGGTTCCTTTTGCACAATAAAAAATAATCTCTAGGAGCGTGGAAAAGAAGCTGAAAAAAAACCCTCTAGGAGTGTATAGAAGAAACACAGAAAAGAACCAAGACTAAAATGCACAGTGTAATTACAAGCAGACACAAGGATACAAGTAGAGCAAGTTTAAGTAGGTTTAAAAGAGGCACTGGGATCATAGAGGGAAGATCAAGGAGATACACCAGTGAACAAGTCTCTGAGATAAAAAAACAAAAAAAACAAGAGTATGGAAGATCTACTGATTGTGTGCGACCTGCACAGGGTGGTAGATATGGAACACAATGGGGAAGAGCTTCATTATGGTTGTGAGGCTGGTGCACAGCTTCCACACTCAGGTTAGGAGTAGCAGGGGTGGGCAGTCATGAAGCTAATTACAAAGTCATGACAGAAGTTCAAGAGGGATGTGAGGATGAAATATTCATTCAAATCTCTTTGGCAACTACAAGGTCCACTTTGTCTCATAAGCAGTTTAAAATGAATTCTGCTTCTCTCTAATTCAGAGTGTACTGTAAAATCTGATTAAAAAAAACCAAATCTAAACAGTGTAAAACAGTCTAGAACCGGTGTTTACCCTCAGAACTCAGAGTGTATCGGTAAACTCTGATTTCAGTAAATATAAACAGTGTAAAACAGTCTAGAACTGGTGTTTGTTCACCTACACGCTCGCTGTTTGCTGCTCTTTCATTTGGCGCGCCGCCGCTCTACCACTCTCCGGAGCCCCTCCCTCTGTGGGCCAGTAGTGGTTTTTATTATTACATGTTTTTAAATTACAATGACTTTGGTTCTACGTGACACAGGAACACCAAACAAAGCTCAGCATGACTTCTGGGACCTGGAGCATCAACACACAATGGGGGAACTTCCATATAAGATGTTGTTTGGTCATATGATGACCATTTGTTGCACTTCTGACTCAGATCTGTGCCCCTCATATTCTAAGAGTTAACACCAGCATGGCTGTACTCAGGAGTACCAAGCGAGACCTAATTTGCACTCACAGCTATTGCACCAGCTTGTCTCAGTCTGAGCATAGGAGTGTTACTGAGAGAGCGATTCCGCCAGCACATTCTTAATGTTTAGAGATTAGAGGATTGTTCCTGAACGGCACCGCCGGGACGCAGAATTACCTCTCCAGAAGTCGTGGTAAATAGAGTGGTGCACTACAGCAGTTCCAATATTCCGATAAGGGCTCCTTCGTACCTCACACTCCCTCTCTCTCTTTCCCCTCAGGCAGTTCCTTCAGGGGTGAACTTATTTACGATGGGCTGAGTGACAGCCAGACATAGCAGGAAATTATTTTCTGGACAAAGGATGGCAGGAATGGTGTGGGTGGACAGGGCTAGTCAAGGTCTTACTCCAAAGCAGGGGGGGGGGGGACGAAAAATAAGAAGGCATCTGGTGGGGCTGCTGTGACAACTTCTCTCTTTCTCTCTCTCTATGTCTTTTTTCCCTTTCTTTCTCCCTCCTCTCTCTCTTTCTCCTTCACTCTCCCTTTCTGTCTCCTTCATGCTCTCTCGCTCCTTTCTCTCTCTTTCTGTCTTTTTCTCTTTTTCTCTTCTTCCTGTCTCTTTCTCCTTCACTCTACCTTTATCTCTCTCTCTCTCTCTCTCTCTCTCTCTCTCTCTCTCTCTCTCTCCCTCTCTCTCTCGCTCTTTCTCTCTCCCACTCCAACCAGCTGCCATCTCAAAGAACCATTTGGCCTTTCTGTCAGGAAGCCAAACTGCCTCCCCTGTCCGCCTGCTGATGACTTTGCATAATAAATCAATAAAGCGCAGCGTCTTGTTCGCTAGCTTATAATTGTTAACCGGCCACACTCCAGCCACTGAAGGAGAAAAGCTGAACGGAAAAAGAGAGGAGGAAATAGAGCCGGACCAGATTAAGACAAGTCTAACGTTTGGGTGGACAATGTTCAGCTCCTGCATCATGTGAGGATCCAGCCCGGCTTTACAATAGTACATCACTGTGGGGGGGTTGGGAAGAGGAGAAAACAGAAAGAAAGAAAGAAAGAAATGGATGAGAAAAACAGAAAGTAAGAAAATTTAGAAGAGAAACAGAAAGAAAGAAAATAAGATAAATATGTGAAAGACAGGCGAAAAAGAAAAGAGACTGTGAAAGAGAAAAGTGATTGTGAAAGAGAAATGAGATTGAGAAAGGGAGATATGGAGAAAGAGAGAAAGATATAATGAAAAGGGACAAAGAGGGACAGAACGAGGATATAAAACGAGAGTGAGAAAGAGGTGAAAAGTTACAACAAGAGGAAGGAAAGAAAGGAAAAAGGGGGAGAGAGAAAGAGGAGGAGGGGAGAGAGAGAGAAAAGGGGGTCAGGCTGACTCATGCAGCGCTGCATTATACAAACAGCCGACCGCGCTATTTGAATAAACTGCACATTTCTGCGTTAGTCACTGTTTGAGTTGTTGATACTGTTCGGTGTTGCGGTTCTAAACTGTTGACATTTTTTTTTTCAAACAAGTGTGATTTAATTCATTTTATTTGCATAAATACATTTTTGTGTCCCATGGCGCTTCTTGCATGGTGACGACATGTAAATTGACTGAGACTGGTCCCTTTTTTTGTCACATTTCACCTCTGCACAAAACATTATCACTCCCCGTGTGGGGCTGTGAGCTCCTCTAGGCCTGCAGAAAGGTTACAGTGGCCATACGAATGGATTTCCGAGGCGAAGTGAATTAATTAATGCTTCAGTGATTTAATTCGGGGGCACTTTTTTGGTAACAGTGGGCAGCTGTAGTCAGTGCAAAATCGCCTAATCATAAGACGACGATTAATCAAAGAGACCTTTTCAGTGCGTTCAGTGGGAGTTCCGCAGCTCCATCTGGGCCTCAGCTGACTACTTTTCATTGGACTTCACTGCAATTTGCCGGCACTGGAGAGACTGATGATGAGATAATTAATGTGCTCTCATACAGCTGTAAGACATGTCAGCAGCATTGCCGGTTAAAACGCCGTGGCCACACAAAAGGCCTTAGCGCTCTTTGTGAGCCTACATCAAATCAAAAAGCAGAGACCGAGTACAGACAGCCAGTAACTGTGTAACTAGTGTCAAGACACACTTCAGAGGCAAATTACGTCCTGTTGGAAGTCTTTCACAAGTAAGTTCTGGCTCACTTCAACCAGGGACCCAATTTTGCATTTATTCAGGTGTTTTTGAGACCTGATTCAGCAGCCAGCCCCCACTCCACCCATTCAGACTTTATCAACCTTTAACAACAGTCTCACAATCCCAAAGTCAACAATGCCCGACTATGCACTATCCACTAGAGAGCCAGGTAAAGTAAAGTGGCCATTTTTGTCATGCCTGAACACAGCACAGCACACAGTGTGAAATTCTTTATCTGTATTTAACCCATTCACCAAGTGAAGCAGCGGACAGCCAGTGACGCAGCGCCCAGGGAGCAATGTGTTTTCGGACAGTACCTTACTCAAGGGTACATCAGTGGTGGCACTAGCAGTCCTGGGATTTAAACACACAACCTTTTGATTACAGGGGCAACTCTGTAATCACCAGACCACCAGGTACCCACCAGTTGCCACACACTCTCTGCACCATTAAGGTGTACTAAATGCTGAGCCTTGCCGTCTCCATGTACATACACAGTCCTGTTCATTTAGCAAGTGCAATTTAAAGCCCACTTGAGGATGGGTGCTCAGGCCTGGTACAACTGGACTAGGACACGGTGCATGATTAGTGCCCAAGCATGGAACTCAAAACAGTGAAAGTTTAACAAACATGGCAGCAAGGGGGCTATATCACGGTGCTGGTTGGTGGAGGATGAGGATGGATAAAGATGCTAACACAGATTTCTTTTATTAGATAATACCATCATTACATTAGATTACATTCATTTGGGGTTCATCAGGGGTATATATATACACAAGATAGGGAAGACAGACAATAGGTGGATCCACTAATAGGGGCAGTAATAGGGTGGAGCATGTGAATCACAATAACAACACAAGTGTAGGGAAATTACTGATCGGATAAGGGGAAAAACTAGGACATGACAGTAATGATTCTGGCCTATAGAAGACCTGAAGTGTTTGCTGTGAAGTCTGGCAGATGAAGGATACAGGAACAACTACATGCAACATACAAGAACTCTGAAATGGTTGGTCAAATTGGCATTTATCTTCATGCTTGTGGACCATAGAACCACTGAATGGTGTTGTGAGCTGAAAACAGTGTGGGCTCAAAATCTGGGGACTCTGTAAATCTGGCAAAAAGGATAAAGTAATGAGAGATGTTATGACGTAAGTGCTCTCGGATCCGGAACCCAGGGGGGAGTGGGAAGGGAGCAGGATTGGGGACAGTCACAGAGCGAGACAACTGGACCTGGTGCGAGTACACACAGCAACATCAGGCAACAGTCTGAACAGGGCTTTTTTGCTGTTTTTTGTATTTCTCTTTTTAAGCAAAGGGAACTAAGCCCAGTCACTCATGCAGCATACAAACATAACAACCTCTCTAACCCCCCTGCCCCAAACCCCCAAACACTCTCTCCATGTTCCATGCCATTATATTTTCATTACACACAATAATTACATGTGTTCTTGCCCTAGACCCTCAATCTAGGATTTTATTGTTACCAATTGACATTATCACCAGATGTGTCTAGCGGTCATTAACTATTGAAAAGTGGAGGTCATGTGTCCAGTTACAGAGAATATAAATAGTAAGCCATTAAAAAGAGTCTTTAAGCTGCATCCATGGGCACGGATTTCAGCAAAGAACTAATGATTTCAAGCAGGGATTATGGAGCCACATTCATACGTCCCCTGAAGCTGAGGTTTATGTTCTCTAGCACTCCAGTACTTGCCATTCTCTGAGCTTCACTCAAACTGCAAACTGCATGTTGTTTCAGAATGACTCACAGACATTTAATGGCCTATAAAATCAAAACTTCAAGAATAATGTACCTTCTTTGACATGTAACTATTGTCAGGACATATGTCAGAGAGAAAATTATGTCCTGTTGGAATTATTCAACTCTTTCACTAGGAAGTTCTGTCTATTTAAATGCATTTAAGATTTAGGACTGATCCTCCACCCTTTTAATAGCCAACCTGATCTCACGACTTTTCGTGCAGCCATCGCGACATAAAATCTATTCAAAAATGTGCTGCGATCACGCTTTAGGCCTCTTTATCGTGCTAGGACAACGCTTCACTACCCTGTATTTTAATGCGCAGTGCGTAACACCGCCAGTTTCTGCACTAACTAGTGATTGTTAGGGTTAGGGTTAGGGTTAAGGTTAAGGTTAGGGTTAGGGTTCAGGTTCAGGTTCAGGTTGGTGTTGGGGTTAGTGTTAGGTTTAGGGTCAGGGTTAGGGTTAGGGTTAGGGTTAGGGTCAGGGTTAGGGTTAGGGTTAAGGTTAGGGTTAGTGTTAGGGTTAAGGTTATGGTTAGTGTTAGGGTTAGGGTTAGAGTTAGGGTTAAGGTTAAGGTTAGGGTTAGTGTTAGGGTTAAGGTTAGGGTTAGTGTTAGGGTTAGGGTTAGAGTTAGGGTTAAGGTTTAGTGTTAGGGTTAGGGACTTTCCCCATCTCACGGTATTTCAACCTGTTTCAACCACTTTGCACACAAAAACAATAAGGAATCAATGAATTATTTCTCTCCTACTGTCCCTCAGTCACCAGTTAGTGCTGATACTGGAGATGTTACACAGTGTGCATTAAAATACAGGGTAGTGAAGCGTCCTAGCACAAAAAAAAGCCCTAAAGCGTGATCGCAGCACACATTTTGATTACACTGTACATCGTGATGGCTTCACGAAAACTCGTGAGCCCGGGCTGTAAAAGCAGTCTCACAGTCCCAAAGTCAGCAATGTCCAACCCACTAAAACACTACACAGCCAGCAACTACAAACTCCTCAGCATTGTTGGGGTGTCCTCACACTGTGCTCGAGTACATGTGACCCCAAAGTCCAGTTTGTTTGACTAGTGTTATTGCTCTATATGCCTGAGGAGGTGGGGTACTTTCTTTGACTTTCCTGAAAACAGTAATGAATTGCACCTCTACTCCCGACATGATATTTCAGACATCATATTGAAATGCTGTTAGAAAACAAGATGGGCAGAAATCTGAGTCCAGTCCACCTAGTCCATAGCCCTTTTGAATATATGTAAATGCATGTTGTTAAATTGTATTAGGCCTCAGTCCAGTTATATAGAACAACAGGGTCACATAGAACAACAGGGTCATTGAGGTTTGTTTCTCTACTTTGCTTTGCATTATCGCTTGCCAAAATTGATTTAAGTGCCTCCCCCCCACAATAAGTGTAGGCTTGGTTGTTTCTCGTTTTGAAAAAGCAATACAAGCAGAGCACGATTTACAATAGGGGAGTAATGGGAAAGGGCCTTTGACTCGGTTGAGTCACAGTAAAAGCGCAGCTTCTTTTATTCCGTGTCATCTCTTTTCTTTCTACGCAGCTTGTTACAGTCAATGCACAATTCGTGCCTCTGCGAGCCCTGATTATTTGAAGTCATTACTATGAAGATCCAGAGGGTGTAATTTATAGAAAAAGACAGGATGTAACTAGATTCTTTCCAAAGCCATTTACTGTTGTGCTGTCGGCTCGTGCAAACATTCAACATCCAGTTGTTTTTGTGTCGAAACGTGAAGAGATATACATGCGCCATTATATGATCTGTGCCTCTTGGGCTGTCTGAAGACATTTATAGGGCTTTGATACTCCAGCTCAGAATCTGCCTGCTAATCTGACACCCAAGTTCATGCGACATAAAACAATGTTTTGAAGCTCGATCATGGAACAGTGATGAGTTGGAAAGCATCCTGGAAACCTGAATATTCTTAGGGTTGATCTCTTGATTCTCTTTCTCTCTCTCTCTCTCTCTCGCTCTCTCTCTCTCTCTCGCTCTCTCTTACTCTTTCTTTCTCTCTCTCACTCTTTATTTCTCTCTATCTCTCTTGCTCTCTTCAGCAATAAATGTTTTCAGCAGCTTCACCACCAAAGACAATATATATGTTTTTTTTCCCTCTCTCTTTCTCTCTCCCTCTCTAATTCATTCTAGTTGTGTGTATATATATATATATATATATTTTTATTTATTTTTTTTTTTTTTGTATATTTATTTATTTATTTATTTACCTAGCTACCACAACCACACACACACAGGAAGAAATATAGCAATCTTGTCATGTTAAATTTGTGCCAGTATCATTAGTGTAAACCTGACATTAGTTTTCTAGTTAGTTTCTATAGTACATATAGTGTGGCGTGCGGCCTGGGGAATGGCTGCCACCCTCAGACCCACAGGCTGGGAGGCCTAAACGTACACCCAGAAACACACAGAGGCACTGAAGCGAGTGCACAGTCAAGTTTATATTGTAAACAAAAGGCATAATCAGTCCACAAAACTAAACAGAGCCACCACCACTCTGGGCTGAAATGTATTTCTCTATCTCTCTCTGTCTCTCTCTCTGTCTCTCTCTCTCTCTCTCTCCCTCTCTCTCTCCCATGTGCTCAGTCCTGAGCGCATATACATACCTGTATATATTTTTGAAAATACAATAAAAAGAACAACATCATGTCATGTCGTTAGCTGTGTACTTCCCTAATCGGGGTAGCTGAGAGTTTGGATAGTTTAAGCATGACAGTCTGCTTTTGGATTCTTATCTCAAGTGAAGCACCTCAAATAAAAACAGCAGACGTTTAAAAGAAGAAATATTGGATCTCTAGCTTTAAACAGGACAGGTCCATCCATATAGGTGAGCTAGACAGCACTTGAGGAAGAGCAGCAAAATGTACCAAATTATTCTTGACTTCAGATTTCATCATTTTACTCAGCTCTCTGGCTGTCTGTGAGTGGAATATGTCAGTCACTGCTGAAACGGCCCCTGATCCTGTCATTGAAAAAAAACCCTAACCTGTAAACATTGATCAATCACAGCCTACCTGTAACTACGGGAGCTCTGGCAAACTCTCAAAACTTATTGGTGTGTGCCGAATTTATACACTGGATATCCCATGTCACAAGAGTTTAGAATGTGGAATGAAATTTGACTCATTTTGCAATCCAAATGAACAAGAGGGGAAGTAAAGGATGTGGGTTAAACATCACGGACCACCACATAACATATCAAACCTGAGAAAAAAATCTGGAATGAGGCTAAGTTAGTAACACAACATGGAAAGAGACCATTGTTTTTTTTTTACTGTCCGCACATAAAAACAACAATGGAGACACAAACTAACAACTGGGAAGTGGATGAAGTACAAGCTCTACTGTCTGTTTAGGCTGAAGATAAGTTTCAGTGGGAGTTTATATGACACGAACAAATATATCTTTAACGTGAGAAACGTGAAAAACGTGAAGGTGATCCAGGACATCACTACGAAGTTTGCTGGTTTAGGTTTTCATCACACAGGTAAAGAATGCAGAGAAAAATTAAAAACTCAAACAAGACTATACATAACAAAAGACCACAATAACAAAAGCTGATCTGACAGAAAAACGTTCTACTGATTCGACTCCAAGTGTTTCTTTGTTAGAATTTAGGGTTATAAATCTGATAGTAATGTTAAATGAAATAAAACAGCTTAAATTAAAAGAAATGAATCAAATTAAAAGATTCAGCTTCTGCACTTCAAACTATGCCTGTAAGGAGAAAGAGACAGGAGGATCAGCTGTAGAATGAAACAGAGAATGGTGACAGCCTCTATATCATTGTTTATACTGTTTATAAGTATTTAGCACTACATTCTATGCATTTATTACCCTGTATTCAAAGGGTCAGCTCACATTAAATGTAAATGAGTTTTCACAGGGTTTTTCCGGCTGACAGCTTTGGTATGGGGTGCTGTATTTGGAGTGTGGAGTTTGACTTGTTTGGAATGTGATCTATGTGTTGAATCTCACATTGCAGATCTGGCAGGACTGAAGCAACTTACTATTACTGTGTAGCTGAGAGTACTGTGCAAAAGTTTTGAACCACTCCTCATTTCTTTATATTCTGCTTCCAAAGATCCAGACTTTTTTGTATTTTTAATGTAGTTGTGAGGAACAGTACTCCAGGCTTCCTTTCTGAAGGACTTTCAAAGTTTTTGGCACTCATTTTCAGTCCAGTCTCTACCTGACCAGTTTCAGAAGAATGTTTTTGGTTTTTTGAACCAGTGAAGAACCAGGAGCAGATGATTCCAGATGATCAGGCGGTGATCAGTATACTGGTGTTGCTGAATGCTGAGTAGTTGGAACTCCTTTATTCTAGGCTCCCTTGTATCTTTAGACACTTTGCAGCCTGTCAGTAAAACATTTGATTCCGTTTCTTTCATTTAATCTACTCAGTATGCTAAAAATCTGACAGTTTTTTTTTAAATAGTTTTTTGAATTAACAAGGTGATTCAAAGTAAAATATAAAAAACAATATATATATATATATATATATATATATATATATATATAACCATTGTGCTATCATTTTAAATTTGTCAATATGGGTGAAGCATTGGTTTTTGGTAGTTTGAGATGTAGTATTGTTTTGACAAGAGTGGCTCTGTGGCACATACACTGGTCCTAGGTTTGAGTATGTGTATTGTATTGGGCCACCTCTAACAGACATGCACTGAGTCTCTGGGCTGGTGTTTGACTAATTCATGTTATTCATCATGCTTTTCTGTATGCTCCAGAAAAAGGCGACAAAATCAGAGAAAATATTTAAATCCTGATTGCAATATGGGGCATGTGATTGTGTTTGGTTTTCAGATGTAAGGCAGTGATCATACAGAGCAAAGTGTGACTGTTGACAGCACATTATTGCAGTTCTGGTTCAATTCATGCTATAGTCAGTATAATTTAAATAAAAAGCCAAATACATATATTTTTACCAATCCTAGTCAGTAGTATGTGCATGTGTGTGTGTGTGTTTCTGTTAACTGTGGGCTGAGTGAATGACATGGCACTCAACTGGGGCATTAATCAGCGAGTTTGCAGTGGGAATCACTCAGGCACAGGGACTGAACGCCTGGGGCTTGTTTTCAAATTTTGTGCTACAATAACAAATAGCAGGTGGGTGCATCCTAACACTGATGAAATATTTTTGTAAGCTATGATCCTAGTTTGATTTAAAAACTAATGCATAATTTCATTAAAATGCTTCCTGCTTTCAAAAGATAAGCCCCACTTTTCTTTCTTTTTTTTTTTTTTTGTAGAGATTGCCGAGCGCCATTATTATCTGTTTAATTATTCCATGTGATTAGGGCTTCTAATGAATGGAACGTCAGCGTAGCGCCTGATTCGATGTCATTTACCCACAGATAAATCTACAGGCTGCTAGAACTTCCCATCGCTTTCTTCTGCAGGAGAGAGAGAGAGAGATGGAGAGAGAGAAAGTGAGAGAGAAAGAGAGAGAGAGAGACTATGCTTTGAAATGCAGAAAGTACGGTGGGAAAGCAGATTTTATTTTTAGACTTCAACAGCGTATGAAAATGGACCGCCGAGGTCTTTTCAGTTTGTAATTAGATTAAATCAGCTTCATTCAGGCATCTTCTATAAACCTTGATGAAAATGAGGAGACATGAGAAGAGAGGGGAGGAAAAGTGCTGCTCTCGAAGGCCTCCGCTACTGCAAGATGCTAATATTCAAAGCTAAGAAAGGCAGCATTGTGTTCGGACAAGGCCGAAAGACAAAGTGTATGTGTATGTTTTAGGAAGTGTGTAAAATCTTATAAACACTTGGGATAGCACAGTGGATAACACCCAGGGGCTTGTTCAAGGTGAACCGGCTCGTGTTGGCGGTGGGCGAGAGTTGCCTGTAAATTGTAAATTCTGCATCACTAACTGTCTGCACAGCCTAATGTGAATGTGGAATGTCAGCACAGAGCCCGATTCGATGCAATTTCCCCACAGATACATATAACGCAATTTCATTTATACCTCAGACTTGACAGCTTCTTCCCCAAACACAACTGGTACCTCTCACCCACCGCCAAGACGAGCCGGTTCACCTCGGATCAGCCCCTGGGTGTTATCCACTATGCTATCCCAAGCATTTATTACATTTAAAACAGTTCCCAAAACACAAACATACACTTTATCTTTTTTGGCCTTGTCCCAACACAGTGTGGCCTTTCTTGACCTTAAATATACGCATTTTGCAGTTGAGAAAGAAGCTGAGAAAAGGGGCAAACAGTAAATTTTACATTACTAACTCTCTACACAGCTTAATGTGAATGGAACATCAGCATAGCTGATTTGTCGTCATTTATCCACAGATAAATCTAAAGCAGTATTGTTAATACCTCAGACCTGTCAACAGTTCCTTCCCCAAATGCAACTGGCAGCTCTCAACCACTGCTAAGAACAAGCCCCTGGGTGTTATCCATTATGCTGTTCCAAGTGTTTGTAATATTTTACACACATACACTTTGTGTTTTGGCCTTGTCCCAACATAATATGGCCTTTCTTGGCTTTGAGTGTAAGGGGTTTACACTTGGGGAAGAGGCTGAGAAAAGGGCCAGCCCTTTACACAGCCTAATGTAAATGGGGCATCAACATAGCATCTGATTCAATGCCATTTCCCTACAAATAAGTCTAACGCAGTATTGCTTATACCTCAAACTTGTCGACAGCTTCTTCCCCAAGTGTAATTGGCAACTCTCATCCATTGCCAAGACGAGACGATTCACCTTGAACAAGACTCAGAGTGTTATCCACTATGCTTTCCCACGCATTTATAATATTTTACACATTGTCCCAACACAATGTGACCTTTTTTGGCTTTGAATATAAGCATGTTGTAGTTGGGAAAGAAGCTGAGTGTCAAACAGTAAATTCTACATTGTTACTTCTTTAGCCCAATGTGAGTGGAATGTCAACATCACCTGATTTGATTTTTTTTATTTTTAAGCTTGTCAGCATCTTTAGAATCTCTTTTCTCACTCACACAATGTTTGCTACTTCAACAGACTTTGCATTAACTCCAGCTCTGATAGTTTGTGCAGTTTGGCTAGATGTTCATCCATTTAATGTAACTTGGACTGTAATACTTCATGTAGCAGGTGGAGCTGAGCGCTGTGGGCTAAAAATTATTAGCCCCAGTGTAGACCAGTCTAGGGAGATGTTTCAAGCCATGTAATACATCACAGCACATATCACACCAAATCACATAAAGACTGTGAATTCTACAGTGACAACATAACCAAATCCCGTCTAAAGTCCCAAACAATTTATTTCTCATTAGTTAACTGCAAACAAGACCATGTGGAGGCCAAAAATTAAACCTTATATTGATGCCTTTTGTTCTTTGCCAGAGAGAAATGGGTTAGCCCTACTAACCCATTTATAGCAGCCATTCCTGTGTGCAAGGATGACTATAATGTAAGAGCAGAGCTGCTTGAAGATGAAATTAGCAGGGGTTTAAATAAAGTGCCTAATTCTTTCATGGGGGAACAATATTACTGGAGCAATAATGTTCACTTCAGGGTAGGAAATACTGTGGCATCTCAAGCATCTAACAGTGTATTCAACATAATGTCATGTGACCCTTTTCTGTGAGGAAGCTTTTAGAGGCATGTGGATGTCTGGTTCCATTCACTACCACTGTGAACACATCTGGCACACCAAACACAAACTGAACTACGTTATTTACGTTATTAACTACGTTATTTACGTTATTAACTACGTTATTTACGTTATTCTTAACTGTTTAATCTTCCAGCCCGTGGTGTCACATGGACGTACTGTTAACTGCTTTCCATTGAAGCATACCTGTGGTCAATGGTGGTTGAACTAGAGAACACTCATACAGTGAATACAAGTGTAAAATACAACACAAAGTAACAAATTCTTAACATTTTTTCACACATGCTCTGTAGTCTGGAATGCTGTCTCTGAAATCCCCCATTAAGAGAGGTATGTAGATTCAAGGATAGTCTTGAAATAAACCAGTAGTGGCAAATTCTTTTTCAATCCTTCCTACCCTTTCAAAATGAGTACATTATGTCTCAGTGGCCTACATCACTGCCCACCTAACATTATTATTATTATCATTATTAGTATTATTATTATTGTTGTTGTTGTTAATAATAATAATAATAATAATAATAATAATAATAATAAGCAGCTGGTGGTCTAGAGGTTAGGGCGTTTGCCCTGCGATCAGAAAGCCGTGGGTTTGAATCCCAAGACTGCGAGTAGCACCACTGAGGTACCCTTGTAAGGTACCGTCCCCACACTCTGCTCCCGGGCCCTTTGTTCCTGGCTGCCCGCTGCTTCACTTGGTGAATGGGTTTAAATACAGAGAAAGACTTTTACATTGTTCTCACTGTCTGCAGGCGATGTGTCCCCATATGACAGAATGGGCACTTTACAATTATTGTTATTATTGATTTGATTTAAAGGTGCCTTTCAAGGCACTCAAGGACACCTTACAACAATTAACGAGAGCATAACATAAATACAAATAGATAATAAATAAACATAATATAAGGGTGCAATATCAAAGAGACTAAATAAGTTTGAAGAAGTGAGTTTGAAAGTCAGAAGAGAGTCAGTGCTGCAGATTTCTTGAGGGAGGGAGTTGCTAAAGGCTCTGAACCCCATGATAGACAAACGAGCAAAGAGCATCACGATTAGAAGAGGAAGATCTGAAGTGATTACAAAGCATTCTATGACATGAGCACCTAGACTGGTTTGCCTTGCCTGATAAACTAAAACAGTGACCAGTGTGATAGCTAAATAACCTGCAATCATATAGTTAAGCCTATTTGTAGATTTGTACCACATTTTATAGCCTATATAACTATGAAATTATGATGCTTACTGTTTTGCTAACTGGCTGTTAGTAAATGTGCCTAATAGGCCAAAATAATGGAAAACTGAATTTTCCTTGCTTGTCTGAAATAAAAAAGTAATGTGGCACAGAAACACAACTACATTTTCACAACATACTGTTCACTCCCCTCTGTACATGCAGTCCATATGTGGAAACTAATCAGCAAAAACAATCCATTATGACACAGAAGGCAAAATGCATGAATCATTTTTATATAACCACCTAACAAGCCTACAGCAGTTAGGCTAAAGTTGTAAAAGATATTTCAGCCCAGACTGGTTTTTGGAAGAGGCACAATACTTATGGCCAGCAATCAGTGCAGAGATTATATACATGCATTAGTCTTAAAGATACAATAACAAAAAACCCTAGTCCCTTGTTAGGGGTACACAGACATTAAAAGTGACATAAATGTCATAGGTGGAATTTAATTAAAATAAATTCAAGAAACCTGTGGGATTTGGGCTCTTTAAAAGCCACATCTTTCAAACTGGACAATATATTGAACACAGCACATTTCCATCATATCAGTCCTGAGAACATACACTTAAATCTTCTCATTTCAATACAGTATGTATCTTTTTTCTTTGATTTAGATCTAATATAGTTTGCTGTTCACATTCACATTTGTTTTGCTCAATATAAGCATTTATGTCTAATTTTCAGTTTTATTCTGTTTTTTTTTTTAAACTTTTTTCTTAAGTGTAAACTCAAACCACTGTCAGAAATAATCACCGTATTCGATGTTTCTGCCCCTTGCCTCTGGCTGGTTCTGACACTGGTTTAAGCTGGGTGCAAATGCTCGAGTGTAGCTGTCCTAGGGGCTGTATTAGAAACTCTTTATATTCACATCTGTTTATAATTCCGTGGAATTGCAGCGCTAGAGCGCTTGCTCTGTTCCGGTACGCGTCTCCATTGATATCAACAGTACTGAGGTCATGGGAACGTGGCACCGTATTCGTTGTCCATTCTGTTCCATTCTGTTCCTGTTTGAAATTCTTTGGCTGCAGACGTCACCTCACCAGCTGGAATTGGCTGAGGACCGCTGTACCTGCAGCGAGATCCATGTGCCCAGACTTTTAAACAGCTTTGAGGAAAAAGCATGGTCGCTTCCAAAAAATTCCACCCAAACAGCAATGCTGTGCTAAAGCCGCAGCCGTTGTTGTGCTTTGCGGCGCCTTGGGTGGCTAACAGTCACCCCGGCTGGAGCGGCTCGCTTTCGGCTGGTAGAATCAGACAGGTCATCCATCATGGAGGGATCACAGGGTTCACGTGGGGTCCTTGTTTCATGGTCATGCTCTCAGATTTCCCATCATGTCCTCCATCTGTCCCAGACACCCCCCAACCCCCTCCGCTGCCAGGTGCTTCTGGCACTGTCTGGGCTGATGTTTTTGTCGCGCTTCTGGTCAGCCAAAATTCCAACAATTTAAAACATAAAATATCATCACTGTCATCTCCAGAATTCCAACTTTTCAGAAGAAGGAAAAAAAAAAAACATTCTCAACTTATAATGGAAGTGAGTGTGGGTTGGTGGTGGCCTAGTGTATAGGATACCTGCCGCTGGACCAAGAGGTCATGGGTTTGAATCCTGCCTTCAGCATACCACCACTGTGTTCCCGAGTAAGACCCTTAACCCCACAATATAATATTAAAAAGAACTGTATGATATACAAATATGTCTGCGAATGATTACACATCATATAATTAAACAAAGAGATATAACCTCAACTGTGGTATTTCACACACAAAGTGACCTACTGTCCTTGAAAACAGACATGTGGGGAAATATGTACATTCGATTATATTGATCAAAAGTATCAATTTCCATTCTTCCAGTGGAATGACCAGCAGGGGGCCATGCAGACAGAGGTTACAGAAGATAAGAACCTTATTAACTTTACTGCTGGATTGCATCCAGGGAATTCACACAAAGACTGCCAGCTGTGTGGACGAGCGAACGACAGACAAGAGATTAATGAGCTTGCTATCTCGAGTATGCTTGCTAGTTCCTCAGAGTGACACAGTGGGGGGGGGGCATAGTTTTGGTAAAGCTGTGTGGGTGGGACAAGCTGTATCACTGGTGAGGGTAAAGTGAGTCCAACTGTACTCAAGATAAAACCATTCAATAAACACTGAAAGAAGAAAAAAATCAGATGAAAAAATCATATGATATATTTTGTTCATGTCAGTGAATGCATTTACATTTACAGCATTTGGTAGATGCTCTTATCCAGAGAAAAGTAAATGGGTGCATTATAGTCTACAAGAAAACATGCCAATGTGGAGAAAAGTCTTGACGCAGGTCTTTGACCTTTCAGACGAGGTGGGTCAAGCTAGGCTGTGCTTGATGCTCTAAGAGGGCAAGCTGAAACCTGTGGTCTGATCACTGCTGATACGTAAGATGGAGCTGGATCATTTCTTGCTTTGTCGGTAAACGTTAGAATTTTAAATCTAATGGACAACCACAAGAAGCCAGTGATGGGTCACAGAAGTATACTGGTGTGTCAAAATTTTGGTGTAATGAAGATAAAATGTGCTGCTGCATTCTAAATCATTTGTAGAGGTCTGGTGATCTTGAGAGGAAGACTAGCCAGGAGTGAGTAACAGTACTTTAGTCTTGAGGTGACAAGTTGCCAGACAAGTGGTGTTCGTGTTAACGAATGGATCAATTCCCCGCATGTTGTAAAGAAGGTACCTGCAAGTTCAGGAGATATTGTTAATGTGAGATGAAAACAAGAGCTCTTCATCTAAGAGAACACCCAGAGTTCATGCTTTTGATGTGGGAGTGATGACAGCGTATATGAAAAAGAGTATATGACAGTGTATATTAAAAAGAGAAGGGGGCCAAGCACTTGGGGAACACCAGCGGTAAGTCTTTGCAGGCCAGACATAAATCCTTTCCATGACACTTGGTAACTGCAGCACTTACACAATCCATTGCCATGCAGAACCAGTGATTCTGAATTTGGTAAGCAAGAAGGATCTGATAGAGCTGATCTTATCAAAAGCTCCTGAAAGAGGTAGAAGAATTAGAACAGAAGGCAGTTTAGCTATTTTAGCTGCATGAAGCTCTTCAGACAGCTAAAAGTGCAGTTTTTGGCAAATGTACTACTATAAATCCAGACTTGTTTGGACCATGAAGCCTATTTTGTGATTGAATTAGGTTGAGTTGGTTGTATACAACACACTCCAGAACTTTGGAGAGGACAGAGAGAATAGATGGGTCTGTAGTTGTTCACATCAGTGATGCTGAGTGTGGTCTTTTTTAGGATTGTTGTGACTACAGCTAATTTGGAGGTCATTGGAACACGGCCTGTTTCCATGGAGCCATTTGTTGTGTGAGAAATAATAACTAAATAAAGATAATTAGATTTTTTCTTTACACCAAATGAGATATATGCATATATCATATTGTGGTGAGGGTGATAGAAAGAAGACAAAGACACGCTGATCTTCAAGCAGAGCGATTTTAACTTTCAGCTTTGCAGCCTCCAACACAGACTTTTACAAGGTGCACTGCGCCCCCAGCTGGCATAATCCCAGTACACCACCCAATTCCAACCCAGAGCCCTTGTCTCGCCCGTCACCCCACTCCTGCTGCCAACACACCAGAGGAAGGTGACCGGCGAGTACACAACATAACACACATAATAACACAGTAACACCTACAATAACACACAACACACACAAACCACCGCAAATGTCCCCAAAAACACAGTAACAGGGCCAACTGGCCACTCACACATGTGCAACGGCTCATGGGAGCCAGTCCTGATGTGCCGGCTCGTTACAATATATATTGTCACTAGTGTAACAAAATTCAATTTTTTTGTGATTGGAATTACAAAATGTAAATACCAGCTGTCATTTACATTGCAAGTATTTAATGGTGAGTATTTAATCTTTTTACATTAAAGTTTCATTTTTAGTTAGTTTTTTTTATCTTGAAGACAGCTTGCTGCATAGCTGGGGACCCGTCAGAGTGTGTCTACCTCCAAGAACACTTTGTACTAGTGAGTGTCAGAACTGGCCCATGGAGCAATGGATGAAGGTATCTGGTCTGAAGAATCACATTTTCTTCTACATCATCTGTCCACCTGGGTGTGAGTGTACCACTTACCTGGGAAAGAGATGGCACTTGGATGCACGGTGGGAAGAAGGCAAGGTGACGGAGGCAATGTGATGCTCTGGGCAACATTCTGCTGGGATGACCTCAGGTCCTGCATACATGTTTACATTACATTAACGGCATTCATGTGGATGTTACTTTGACATGTATCATCTACCTAAACATTGTTGCTCTCCAAGTCTCAGTTTGATTGAGCATCAGTGGGATGTGCTGAACAAAATAGTCCATCCATGGAGGTCCCATCATAAACCTTACAAGACATAAAGGATCTGCTGCAAATGTCTTGGTGGACCACACCTTGCCTCAATAGGTCAGAGTGGTATGAGGGAGACCTGCAGACTTATAGGGCAGTGGTTATTATCTTATGGCTGATCAGTGTATTCAGACAATGATTTCTCTCTACTTTCTCATTCTCACTCTCATTCATACTGCTTGTTAGTTTGCTGCTCACTGTCAAACACAGTCTGCCAAAAGAGCTGAGAGAATCACTTTAAAAGTGAATTAAAAATTGCATTTGAATGAGAGCAGTAAAACTGGACCAACATACTGCACACAGCATCTGGAATTGCAGGTGGCAGCAGACCTATGCATGGTTTGAAAGGTCAAGCTAGCAAAAAGCATTAACAGGACTTTTACATGGTTTCAAGGCATTATTAATATTTTTCATTTCTACAATAAGTATGTTTTTACTTAAAGTACCTTTCTCTACTTTTCAGTAGTTACATTTACATTTTTATTAAATCCTCGACCTCGACTCTGAGTAGAATCTCCAGTTTAGTACCCTTCATGGCCACCTTTCTTCCTCATTTCCTCCCCTTCACCAGCCACAGGAGAAAAAAAGGCTTCCTTTCTGCAGTCTTGGCTCCTCTACAAGGGCTGCCCTGATTGTATCTAGGGGAGGGGGGTTCTCGTCTTTGTCGCTCTCAGTGGGGTCTGAAGAACTGTGACAGTGCCTATTGTGTTGTGAGCCATACATATGGAATTGAAAGGAGCTGAACTGTGCAGTATGCAGTAACAGACTTCTACTGGTCACTCATAGCATAGGAAGTGCTGTCGACCCCCAGCTGACACTGCGGGCTAGCATGGTCCTTTAGCTGACTCTGTACTCTAACCGTTTGGCTACATGCCATTACCATTCATAATGCATATGATTTGAAGGATGATATTTAGCTGGAGGGTACGTGATGAGCAGCCAGTGTGTGAGTGAATGCCTGTGTGTGTTGAGCCCAGAAGGTGTTAGCTGAATCACGGAGCACAGCTGGCTGTGTGGCAGGAGGACAGGCAAGGTTATGCTTGGCTTGAAGGGCAGGAGGCTAATAAAGTTTCCTTCCAAACGGCCTCCCGCCAAAGGAACGGATAATGTCCACACATTAGCGAGGAATGCCTTTCATTACAATTTTGATGTCTTATCCACTTATTTCTTTTCAGGTCCAGCAAGAACAGCTACACCCCCCTCAATCGGCCCCCCACCCCCCACCCCTCCCCGTACCAACCGGCTCTCCGTCCATCTCCTAGGCAACACCTAAATGGAGGAACGGCTCTGGAGATGTGGAGAAAGTTCTATGACGTGTGCGCTGTTGCTGCATCTTTTTCCAAGCCCACGCATTCCAAGAATTTGTTGAGGGTACCCGTCTCACTGTCCCTCATTTGCCTGTCCTTACTGGAGAACAGATTAAACACTCGAGATTTAAAAATATTAAATATTTTCAATGTTATTTTCCACACCACTCATGATGACATACACCGTTTTGCAGATGCAGTTTCATCTGTCACTTAAATCCGCACTGAACACTTTTGTGGCCGCACTTTTCTCCCCGTAACGAGCAGATCAAAGTGTTCTTGCCCGCACCAGAAAACGCTGGGTCCTCATTTCATTTCCTTGGCAAGGAGCCGGCTCGGCAGGCCGGCGTTTCCATGGAGAAGCGAGGTGCAGACCTGCCGTTGCATATTCAGGACCCTGGACAGCAGCCTCAGCACAAAGGCCCCTCGCTCTCCAGAGAAGAATTACCCCGTCTCTCCGCTGTGCCAAATTAGCTCATCAAGATCAGCTATATAAAGGCACATACCAAGGGAAAGAGAGAGGGGAGAGGGAGAGAGAGAGAGAGAGAAGGAGAGGGAGGGAGAGAGAGGGAGAGAGAAGGAAGGATGAAGAGAAGGAGGGGTGGTAGAGAGAAAAGAAGGAGAGAAAGCTAAGAGAGGGAGTGGAAGGTGAGAGACAGAAGGAGAAAAGAAAAGAAGGGAAGCAGGATGGAGGGAGAGAAAAGAGACAGCGATAAGGAAAAATAAGAAGGGAGAGATATTTAGAGGCAGATGATGGAAGGAAAGAGAAAGGAAATGAAGAAAATGGAGAAGGTGAGAGAGGAAGAGGGAGAGTAGATGAATGATAAAAAGAGGGGGAGGAAGAGAAAAGTAGAAAAAAAGGAAGGGATAAGTGAGATTGAAAAGATGGAGAGAGAGGGAAAGAGAAAGAAAGGATGAAGAGAAGGAGGGTTGGGAGGGAGGAAAGTGGGAGAGAGAGCTAAAGAGAGGAAATGGAAGGTGGGAGACAGAGAGAGGGAGAAAAAGGAAAGAAGGTAAGAGGGAGGGAGGGAAAGAAAAAGAGACCAAGACAGAGAAAGAGAAGGAAAAGGAAGCTTGGAGAGATGGAAGGAGAAAGAAAGGAAAAGAGGAAAATGGATAAGGAGAAAGAGGAATGGGGGAGTGGAAGGATGATAAAACAGAGAGGGGGAGGGAGAGAAAAAAGTAAAAAAGGAAGGACTGAGCAGGACGGAGAGAGAGAGTGAGAGTGGGAGAGAAATGATAAAATGAGAGACAGCAGGAACGAGGGGTGGGAGAGAGAAAAGGAAGGCGGCGTAGAGTGGGTGGGAGAGAAAAAGAGTAGGAAGAAAATAATTTTTAGTAGAAAGAAAAAAAAATAGTAGGAAGAAAATTAGTACGATACAGAGGGAATCTGGAGGGAAAGAAAGAAAAGAGGAGTGCAGGAATTAAGAGAAATAGGAATATAAGAGAGGGGAGGACAGAGAGGAAGGTTGCGAGGCAGAGAGGAAAGAAAGAGAGATAGAGGAAACCATAGGGCTGAAGAGAGAGTCATGACGGGAAGGGAATAAGGATAAAGAGAGAGGACTACAGGGCAGAGAAAAGGGAGTGGGGAATGGTGGGAGAAAGAGACAGGAAAAGAAAGGGGAGAAAGGAAAAGAGGGAGATGAGAAGAGGGTGTGGAGGAATGTGTTGTGTGTGTGTGTGTGTGTGTGTGTGAGAGAGAGAGAGAGACAGAGAGACAGAGAGAATGAGAAAGAGAAAAAGGAAGAGAGGATGGGAGGGAGGTATCTAAAATAGCCAGAGGCTTGTAGGCTGCGCAATGACTAACAGCTCTGTGTCTCTGTCCCAGTGTTCTACAAAGACACACTGACAGCATTCTGTTTGCTGTCTGCCACACAAACACACACACACACACACACACACACACACACACACACACACACACACACACACACACAGGAGGGGGTGCCTTTCTGCTGCTTTCTGCCTCCAAGCTGCTTCCCTCTGCTTTTAATTATTCTCTGTTTAACAAGGAGAAAATTTACGCCCTCTTGAGTTCCAATTCCATTTTTGCTCTTCCCCTCCGATTCCTCACGCTTCCCCCTACTGACATCATCATTACTCACTGCCCTCTCTGTATGAGGCCAGGTCTCAGGCCGAGTTTAATTTAATAAGTCCTAGAAGATCGAAAAAAAAGGTGGAGGTGCTTGGCTTCTCATTTTTGTCTGCCTTTCTCCTCTGCTGCAGGAGGGTCAAATATCATGAAATCAGCCAAACAATCAGTCAGGCTCTGTCAAATCTGAGAGCTTCTTTTTAACAGCTTTCAAATGTACCATTCATTGCCTGTTCTATATATGGTCATCTGGGTGATGACATCGGAAACATATTTGTGGACAAAATACTGGGACGCCTGACCATAGCACCAACTTTTATTACATTGAATTCAAATGCAAAGAGCTGGTCCTACTCTTCTTGGAAGGCTTTCCCCAAGATTTTGGAGTTTCTGTGGGAATTTGTGTCCATTCATTCTGTAGAGTATTTACTACAGACGAGAAGGTCTGGCTCACAATCTCTGTTCCAGTTCATCCCAAAGGTGCTGGATGGGGTTGAGGTCAGG
>JBBPCX010000135.1:762294-784610 GCA_037974365.1 Hydrocynus forskahlii | reverse complement strand
CCTCCCTCTGCAGGTTTTCCCCACCCACTTGTGGGCGGAGACTATCCTGAAAGTTCTCCCGGGTTCAAAGATCTTGTGTTTTTTTCCGTTTGTTTCTAAGACTTAAAAATAAAATAAATTTGTTCTTTATGGGGATTTTCTTGTGACGGCATATTTTAAAACCCTAGTTATGGTTATTACTATCACACATTTTTTATTGACAATAACTTTGGTTCTACATGATATAGGAACACCAAACATGATGTCTGACAGGTCAAGCATCAACACGCACAAGAGAACTTCAATATGAGGAATTGTTTTGCTGTATGACGACAATTTACCATTTGTTGCGCTTCTGGCATGGATCTGTGCTACTTGGGTTTTAAGGATTAAATGGTTATGAAAATGCTGCCTGAGGCCTGAAACAGATTTGAGAAGATTTTGACCTAAAATGAATTTAGTTTTCAATCCATTTACAGAAGAAAGGTGTTCTAAGGCACAATTAGTCCCCACAGTCGTAGACTCAGTGACTCCTGGTTCCTATCATTCATCCATCGATCCATTCGTCAGTTTTGTAGAACTGGGGTACTGGAGCCTATCCCAGTGCTCCCAGAGAAACAGTCCTTAGGACAGAAATGTGTGTAGTCACACATAGGGACAGTTTAGCGTGTCCAGTTCACCTGACATACGTGTTTTTGGACTGTGGGAGGAAACTGGAGTTCCACATTATGAACATGGAAACTCCACACAGAAGGCACTAGATTTGAACCCAGAACCTTCTGACTGTGACAGCTAACAGCAGTACCTACTGCTAGCTCCATTCACCACCACTGTAAAGAAATCTGTTTCTCTACAATGAACAATTTCACACCAAACCCACTCTGAATAACCAAGTCTCATCAATTCAGTAATGGGGAATTCAAAAAATGGGAATTCCCCTTTAATTCCACCTCAGCACCCTAATCGTTCCCCACAGATCCTGACACCAGACAGTGTTCACTGCAATTTATTACAAAGGAAAAATCTATATTTTAATGAAATAAATGATGTTCAGCGAGCAGGTACAGCTGCCTGTGCAATTTCTACAAAGGAAAGTCACATCAAAGTTTCTAAACGGCTTAGGTCCTCCCCCGAGTTTCACCTCCACCCGCCACGTTCCCCTCAGACAGGGTTACTGAATATTATTTTGCTTGATCTTTTCCCAGTGTTTTTGCTGTGTTCTCTCACTTAATCCCTGGAGTGGAGAGCTTGTCACCTCGATTACTGCTCTCCCCATGAATAAATTCTCTCGGCACAGCAACATTTCCGAGATAAATATCTGTCAACGGTGGACGACACTTTTAAACCACAGGGCTCCATAAGATTAAGTGCTTGTTTTACCGTTACTGAATGCGCAAAAGATGCAGCAAAAATGTCTGATAAGGGGCTTTTAACACCTCCCTGTCCCTTACTACTCCCAAGGATACAGCTGTTTGGGAAACAGCAAAAAATATGCCACCAGAATACATCACCACTGAGATGGGGGACCACAGGGGTAGAGTTTATTCCAATTACTCCAGAGCAGGACAATATACAGCTAGCGAGCTAATCAGGTTAGTGCTTCTGTTGATTCTGTCTTTGTATTTACAGCAAGTATGTCAAATTCAAGGTATGAAGTACTGCAGTGTTCCCGCTTTCCCTGTTGTAGCCAGTGGGGAATCTTCTCGGCCTTCAGAGAAGATCTACTGATTGGGAACTAAAACAATACAGTTTTTCTATTCATATTTATTTAAAAGAGTCAACATGCTTGCAGTGAGTACTGTTATCACTCTGTAGGTGTTTTGGTTCATTGTTAAGTACTGGGTAGACAATTTTATCTCCACTGTGCTTTTCAGGTAGATACAGTTAAACAAGCTCTCCCATTGGTTAGGACGTCAGGAGCTGAACTAAAGGTTCTAAACATTAGATTAAATACCAACATAATTAGGTAGTGACGGAGGGCTCAACCAATCAGGTGTGGTTTATAATGGGTAGGACCAATATAATGAGAAAATAATGTCTTAGGCTGCAACTGAATATTCTATTTTGGCTTAGGAAGGGTCCTAACTGAGTGAAATGACCCTGGAGGATGTCTATGATAAGAGGTGGGTACATTTTCTTAATCAGTGATCACCAGCCCTGGTCCTGGAGATCAACCTTCCTGAGAAGTGTAGTTATTATTATTATTATTATTATTATTATTATTATTATTATTAAAATAAGACTATCCTTATTAAGGATTTATGAATGATTTATTATCAGGTTGTTAATTAGGTTGTAGACAGTTTATAAATCATTAATGAATAAGTTACAGTTGTCATACATTGATGCAGGCTCACTGTTTGGAAGATCTCAGATCTTGTTGGTTGCTAAGCGTATCTTGCCTCTTTCTCATGCGGAATGTTAAACTGTCAGTTTTATCAGGACTTTGTTAACATGCCGCTACCGTTAAAAAAACACCAGATCTCGATAGTGACCCTACATAAGTGTATGACAACTGTTATAACCTGTTTATAATGGCTTATTAATTATTTATAAACTGTCTACAACCTAATTGACAACCTGATTATGAATCATTTTTAAGCCTTTTATAAGGGTAGCCTTATGTTATGATGAATATTATTACTATTATTACTATTGCATTATTGTTGTTGTTGTTGTTTATTTTAAAATCATCAAATCAAATATACACCTCAAATATTTGTACATATTTTTATACATTAAAGGTTTTGACAGCTTTTAATTTTTTAATTTACTAACATAGTTTCTGCTTCCTCTCAAACATAATTTACAGATGCTGGGAGACCCACCTCAATGAAGTTAGCCATCATTTAGTTATGTAGTCTGGTATGAGTGCAGGTGGACTCTCTCAGCACCACCGTCATCGTTTCCTGTCCTTGTAAATTCTCTTTCATGTCTTTTCTTCACCTCAGGATCTGTTCCACTGAGGTCAAAGACAAGTGGTTAGGAAAGGAAGTAGAGCATAATTTGACTATTTGACTTCAACCAGTATGCCCTTAGCCCTGATATCTGTAGGTCCTCTGGAAGTTCTAGATATGTTAACTGACTAGGAATACAAGCCAAACACTATTAGAAATGGAAAACAATTATTTATTGAGAGAGTCACTTTAAAGCTGCCATATAAAAGGTAAAGGTTTCAGCATGTATCAGAATATATTGAAAGCAAAATTTAAACCCATATCACAGACATATCTTTCTGTCTTTAATGTAAACCTCTGTCAATGATCAAAACTAGGCATCTAAAACCTAGGTCTGATAGTCATTGTGCACCACGGGTTTTATCAGGTCTGATAGAAGTCATGAATGGTTTGATCATTAGTCAATAGGCTATGTTTGTGTAAGGCCACAAATAAAGTTAAAATGTGATCCACAGTTGCCTTCCAGGCTCCAGTCTGGCACTGCATAATAATACAGGGCAGATCAGAATCAGAATCAAAAATCCTTATTGTTCCCAGTGGAAATTGCTTATGTAGATAAAAACTATATAATATATAATGTCTAAATAAAATCTAAATAAAAAAAATCTAAATATGAAATTTAAAAAATCTAAATCTAAATCTAAAAAAGTATGAAAATACGCTATGCTATACAGGGGGTCCTTGAGTTACGCCACAGATCCATTCCTTCGACAGTGATGTAACCCAAATTTTGGTGTATGTCTAAACACACCCTAGCCTAAGTTACTTACCTATCCTAACACAGTTGTGAAACACAACTAAGCCACACTCATACGCTGCATTACTGCATATTCCCATATAGTCTGTAAATAGGAAGTCGAGTGGGAGTGTCATATCTTGAGACCGTTGTAACTCAAGGACCCCCTGTATACAGAAATGCTGAGTGTAAATACTACATATAAGGAACACAGTTGAGTGAACACTACCGACACAAATGATAGTTTGGAGTATGTTGAAATGATTCCACATAAATTTAGAAAACATCACATAATACTGCACATCGTAAGACAACTGCACATGAGATTACACATAATGATAATGATTAACACCTCATAAGAACATTGCACAACATTGCACATGGTAGACTGTTGCACATCATAGCAAAAAATAATGCACATAGTCATACACATAATGTTAAGTTATGTAACCCGGTAAGAAAATATACAAGAAGAAGCAACAGGCTATTGCACAGATTATAGTGTGGAATGTGGCAAGCAGCACTCATGGAAGAATGAATGTTCTTAATCCTTGTTCTGACATTAGCTGGACTGTATAGCTGGACTCAATGTGTCAAATAAAGATTTGAGCGCAGGTTTGGAAGTCCTGTCCAGGCTGATTCTGGCTTATGGTTTGGATTAAAGTTCTTGAAGTCTCAAAATCCTGTTTCAATTCACAAGCAAAAATCCAATCAAATCCCTTTTTTGGAGAAGCTGGCCTCAGAAGCAGGGCTGAGCACCTCTGCTACGGGCAAACACGTCCACTCACTGCCATGTAGCAATAAGCCTCGATAGGAGAGAGCCATGGAGTTTTGAACTGAGCTCTGAAGTTCCTAACACTGGGGCCACTTCTGTGCTCATTAGACATGCAAAACTGGCTGGTGTGCCGAGGGCTCTGCGGCCATTTGGCAAAGTCCAGAAAGGATGGATGAATCGGGATGAGAGTGAGAGACAGAGAGAGAGAGAGTGATGGGGTGAGCCCTTCACTTTCAGAATCATTTGGCTGAGAAAGATGTGGCTATGAGTCCAATCTTCAGATAGAGTAAACATTTTTTTAACTAGAGTTTGGATTCTGTACCTGCTTAACATTTAAGTGATTTGAGTTATTTTAGTGATTATTGTAAGTTGTAAAGCAGCTTTACAGAATCGATGTCCAAGCCCCTGTAAGAAAGCCAAGGGGTAACAGAAGCAAAGGAAAAACTTCCTAAAGGTGAAGGAAGAGACTCTGAGTGGAAACAAGGCTCAAAAAAGGAACCCATCCTCTGGATAACACTAGATGGCATAAAAGAATGAAAGAATATCACTATAGAGATTACTTATAAGACTGTATATAAGAGGCCTTTGTGTACAGACTTAAGCACTAAGCATAGTTAGAGGTTAGAGTAGCAGAACCTTCCTTTAAAAGTCTGTGTGAGAAATAGAAGCTAAACAGGTGGGCAGCCATTCATCTCAGAAAAACAGAGTCTTGGAAAAGATACTAAACAGAGTTAGTTCTAGACCTATCTAGAACAACCTAGCAGAAAATTACAGAGTCAAGGGGTATCACAGACATGAGAGCACCCTGAGACACTGGCACTTCCCCACTTCACTACCATCAAACCTGTGTGATTGTGTGAGAGTGGTGGAATGGCAGCACCAGTTTACTTCAATACTCTGCGTCCATGAACTCCTAGATCTGCACCTTTTATCTAACAGGAAAAATACATTGCTGAAAGCCTGACTAAACAAGTGAGTTTTCAGCCTTGACATGAAAACTGAGACTGTGTCTCATACATTAACCGGAAGATTATTGTTCAACTGAAGATATTATACAGCTGTGGGCTTTGAATGAAAAGGCAAGGCTCTTTCCCCTGCTGTAGCTTTTCTAATTCTGGGAGCAATCAAATAGTAGCACCTTTAAATAAGTAATGTAAGTATGTATGGTGGGACGTAGAGGACAGTGTAGTCTTTTTAGTGTAGTCTTTTGTGTGGTCTTTGGACTGACGTGACAACAGTTCCTGCTCTTAGTTAGGACTCTAGCTGACACACTCTGGATTGGCTGAAGTCTAAAGGCTTGGATTAATTTGTGTAACCTGGCTAGTGTTTCTTAGCAATACTTTAAAGATGAAGAATGACTGTTCTAGTAATATTACTTATATAAGCACTGAATGATATGTCTGAATTGGTAATGACACCAAGATTTTTCTGATATGACACGAAAGCAACTGAGAGACTATTCAGTTATATTATTAAACCTTGCAGTTTGTTCCTGGCAGCTTCTGGACCTAAAAGAGGTCCTCTGTTTCTTGTTGAGCAGGAGAGAGTTATGTGTACCAGGGGATGCTGACCCCATGTTCATGGATAACTGCACTCAGTGGCAGTATGTATCTAAATAGTAGAGGTCCTAGGACGGAACCTTGTGGGACTCCATATTTACACTTTTGTATGCACAGTCATTGCATCATTTAAACTTAAAAGGTGATAGTGGTTGTCCAGGTATGAAAAAAAAATTGTTAAATAAGTAAGAGGATACTGCAAGGCTACATTACAAAGGTAGTGACAGCCATTTATTTAAAGTGGATACTGCAGTGGGAATGAGTTTAAAATAGAGCTATTCCTGTGACTTACGCAGATATGAACAGATCTGTTGGGCCACGACTTTCTTTAAAATCTTAGATAGTGGTAGATTAAAATTAGGTCTGTAATTTGATAACTCACAGGAATCAAGATTTGGTTTCTCGATTTCCTTAATGACTGCTGGTTTAAATGTTTTTGGTAAATAATAATGGCTGAGAGAGAATTTTATTATTGTCTAAGAGGCCTGATTGTTACTGGTACAACTTCTTTAAGTAAGACTGAACTGAACGAGTGGATAGGAGGTTCTGAGGAGGTATCTGTAATAACCTGATAGACTGCATTAAATGAGAACAGGGTTAAATGAATGGTTTGAATGTATTGTCTAATGGCTTTGATTTTTATTTTCAAGAAGCCTATACAATCATCACTAAAGGGGACTGAAGGAATCCAAGGTTCCTCTCTGGTTCTTAGTTAGTTTTGAATCATGCTACATTGAAATCTATGATTATTTTTGTTAGATTAATGAGAGACCATGGATAAGCCGAGCATGTCACAATGAGTGCTCAATTGTACCCTCTAAGGCTGTCCTTCCAGGAAGAATGGAAAGATTCCAGCTTGGTCAGCTGCCATTTAAGCTCAATTTTTTGTACATTTTCACATGTCGGATCGTTGTACTATGGAGTAAATTTTTTTCTGTCTATTTTATGTCTTAAGAGTGCCATAATTGTCTAATGTGTATCAAAAAGTGTCATCCAGCTCTGTTGGTCCAGATGGAGAGCTGACTAGGCTTGGTATAGCCAAGAGGCTTTCGAAGAAACAAAGAGCCGTGTATGATATTGTTGTACGAATACCCTGAAAGTGAGATGATGTATATACATTATGACTGAGATCACTGTGGTCAGGGGAAGAATAGCTGTTTATCACCAAAGGTAAAGATATATTACCATTATAATCTGAGTGAAACCCACAACATTTAGAATTTCAGCAAATTCTCGAAGGATCATGTTCTTTATCAGAATGAATATTAAAATATCCAACAATATCACTATGCACTGCTAGGTTTGCTAGGAAATTCTGTTAAGAACTCTATATAAGGCCCAGTGGTCTGTGTATTCTAAGTAATGAAAAAGAAATCTTATTTGGATCTGGGCTGGTTATGTTAGCCTGGATACAGATCAAGAAAGAACACAGCCTTAGCCACTTCATGTTCTATTATTTTTCAGTTGCTCTTCATTTAAAGTTGAATACTTTGTGCAATAGGAACATTTCTGAAGTAGTTGAGAACAGTAGACAGCTTAGTGGTTAGAGCAATTGGCTAGTTGGGACTGTCTAGGCTATACATGATAAGAACTTGACCTCGTCCTTGGTCCACGCATTACCTCAATGAAATAAACATTGCCCCTGTGTACTTGAGTGAAGTGCCTCACCTTGAGTAGCTGAAGGCTGCGTACCTTCAAGAACTCTTCTTCCCCCGTTGTGATGGCCTTTAATAGAGAAAATGAGTTCTTGATGGCCCTGGACTGAATCAACTTATATTTCAATTCCTTAGATCCAGAGATCTGCAGGGCCAGCGCATTAAACACACGAGTGTTTTCCCTTCACTCATATCATCTGGCTTTCCTGTACTGGATGGCCCCATTGTAGAGGCTCCAGAAGCAGTGCATAGATGTTGTTCATCCATTATCTGAGCCACTATCTGTCTATCTATCTATCTATCTATCTATCTATCTATCTATCTATCTATCTATCTATCTATCTGCCTGCCCGCCTGCCTACTTGTCTATATTTATTTATTTATTTATTTATTTATTTTTTTATTTATTGGTTGGTGGGTATTGGAGCCTAGCAACATAGCTAGTTCTTTTATTTTAGTGCAAAACATTTCTCCTTTTGATCATGTACAATTTATATGTCATGTACAAATGACTACAAGCAGAAAATTATTATATAACTTTGGTGTTTATCATGCTTGATTATACAGTCAAGCTAACTTTGAGAACATTATTTATACATTGCATACTACGTAATTTATGATGTTACTTTTGTTTGCATTTTAAATGATGATGTCAGTTAAATCGTGTGGGCCACAGAAGATTTTTACATTGGTTGTAAATGGTTGGGAAATCCTAGTCTAGTGTTTAAATTAGTAATCAGCCTGTGTAACAATCCAAAGTCCAGTTTGTGTAGTGCTGCTAGCCAGTCTTTCTGCTTATCATCTGTGAATCTGTTTTGTCATGTAACCTGTACAAAAACTGTCTATTGGATGAAAAGGGGCCTTTTGACAGGCCTGACACGCAAAGCAACCCTTCACAGACCCCAGTATGTTACTTTTGCATAACATACAGGGGTCATAATAGCAAAACACTAAAAATAGCTCAGTGGCTTTGAACAATGCTTGTTTTTAGTCTCACAGTAAATTTCAGATTTTTATGGCGGGAAACAAATGATTTTGAATGGTTCCGGCACCCATGGTGTCCAAAACCACATACAAAAGTCTCTTCCCCCTTAATAAAGAGCTCAATGCAGGTTTAGTAGGTAGAGAGAAGTTTTGGGGTGTATTTATGGAAAAGATGTGGGCGACTATTGACATCTACTCTTATCCAGCACTAAACTGAAAAAGCTAAATTTGGTCCTGAACATATTTTGATCAAATGTATCTGGGCAAAGCGGAAAATTGTGTAAATTAGATTTTTTGCCAAACAATGCCATTAATAGCCTTGGCAGCATTGTATGGGAACCCACATTTGTGTTTCAAAACAGGGGCCTTTTGACAAGCCTGGCAGGACAGTACATCTCACCTCGCAAGTGAATGGACATGCTGAAGGACCTAAGCATAGTTTTCTGGATTTTCTCTCATCTGTAATTGTCAAACATCTGTAAACTCTAAGCATTCCTCAATGATCTGTATCTGAAAAGAGCAGAAAGCTTTCCTCACTCTTGTAAATGCAGTGCAAATGTGAGGACTACAGCTATTTTTGTTGCTGTTCTACTACTTTTTTTGTCAAATTACTTAATATAATAATTCTGGAATTTCTCCAGTTGGAATCAGAGTGGAGACGAATGGCCAGTCCGTGCATGTAAGGAATGAGCATCCCAGCATTTAAAAATATGAATGAAGCAAGGAGAATGAAGAAGTGCAGCACAGAGCCCACTCCTTTGGCAGGGAGTGTACTATATTTGGCTGAAACACCTACGTGCTTGTAGTCGGAGGTTGCAGGAATATGCATTAGAGGCCTGGATGTTCAATGAGATATAGGTAATAATAGAGCGGGCACAAACAGGTCAATGTGCTCAAACCAGATTCAGACCACAGGCTCGGCCTGTGGGCCGTATGCAAGCGAACTTGTTGTGAACAGTGGAGAAACAGTCAGAGAATGTGTAAACAAGGAAAAGGCAGAGCGTGAGAGTGAGAGAAAGAGAGTGAGAGAGAGAAGAGGGGAGAAAGCGCGATAAGCAGGAGCTGGAAAGGAGAGAGCGAAAGAAGGTGAAAGACAGAGAAATTAAGGTTAAAAGAGGAATGAAAATAAAGACAGGAGTGAGGGAGAGTGGGGAAACATGGAGAGAGAGAGAGAAAGAAAGAGAGAGCTATGGCAAGTAGCAAGAATGCAGGAAAGTGTTAGAGTGCCCCCTAAAGGCACAGCTGTGCACTGCCCTGCATTGATCTGATTAGTCATGTATGGTGCGTTTGCGTCTTGGTCCCACAAACCGTGTCTCAGAAGGATGGCTCCACTGTACACTTACCCTCCTTCCAAGCACATGATACAAACATGAAAAGCAATAACCTGAGAGCACACACCTCCAAAGCAGTGCACGGTGGGAGTGAGATGTGAGCCCTAGCTCCTCACTGCTAAATTCATCCCTGCATCGATCACTGGCTCACCGCCCCCTTTTAAATATTGAACATCTATGGAGTGACCTCGCTCCTCCTTCATTAGCCATTTTTTTCACGATATTTCGTCTGACGTTGGCAAGAATGGAATAGGATAATCGGTCTTTCCTAACATCTGACCTTGCAAATGCATGGTCTGAGCCCACCGGGACCTGCAGCTGGCTCCCCAAGGGCCAGAACATAATGGGTGGCAAAAATATATCATCACAATTTTTAAAGGCCTTTATACAAGAAATGTTTTTGCAAGTAGGTTATGAATAAGATCACGCTTAAGCTATGCATACAATAATTTTTCTGTACAAATAAACTATTCAAGAAGGAATGAGATACAAAAATCACTCTCAAAAATATGTTTGCCAGAAAAGATTCTTTGTACAAATTCAAAAGAATTGATGCTTAATGATTTAATAAAGCCAAGATATGGGGGACAGACTGGCATCCTATTGGATAGCTTGTTTCTGGGCAGTTTATACGGTTACTGGATGTTGCTGGCTGGTTGTTGTTGGTTGGTAGGTTTATGTTGGTTGTTGTTTACAGGCTGTTTCTGTAAATGCTCTGAATCGAGGCGTGATTAGCAATATTGGCTAAAATAACTATGCTTGAAGTTAATTTTCATTCCAATCTAAAGCCCTATACATTTCAGTACTTTTATGTGATAAATCCCTCATTTCCTCTCTATTTCCCAGTCTTTTCTCTCATTACTGCCTCTGTTTATTTGTGGGGGCACTGAACAATGGCCAATATGTGATTGTTTGGTGTTCTAGAAGTACTGATGATGTTTGTTTGGTGTTCTAGAAGCATTCTGTGACAATTTTGACAGACATGGAAGTCTAGCCAAAATCAAATCAAATACTCTATAGATGTCTTCGAAAAGTGCACTCGTTCACTATGTAGGGCACTATGTAGTGAATCAGCCATTTTGTAGGGTTGTTTGAAATTCCAACTGTCAATTTCACCCACTATTTAGGGATTGGCGATTTTGTAGTGCCCTAACTAGTGTCCAGACATTGTACACTACATGAATACACATATACCATCATGCACTGCAGGTTTCTTTTACTGTGCCCTACATAGTGAATGACTGCACGTTTCAAACACACTACACACTACTGTTATCCCGCGAAAGTCAAGAAGAGGAGCAGCAATGGAGAACATCATGCAGATTTTAAACGATGCTGTTTATTACAGTTAACACACGTAGAGATAAATATACTGAATATTAAGTTTGTTCAAATACTTATCATCCTGAATGCAACATAGCTGTGTCATAGGTCCACATGGAGAGACAAGATGTGTGTTTATGTGACAGAGATAAATTGCCAAGATCCAGTGCACTGTTTAAGCAACAGTTAGTAAAAACGTAACATCCCGAAATTAACTAAACGTCACCACCCCTTGTTCACTAGTTAACCCCCTATATAGCAAACATTATGTAGTGAACGAGTGAACGAGTGCACTTTTCGAACACAGCTTATGAGACCTAACAAATAACACTAGTTGACTGACTGAAATGTGTCATAGTTACGTTTGTTCAATGCAGATTTGTTATTAATAGTCACTTTTAACAGTCAACATCAAGACATGTAATTTGCTGCTTTTGTATAGAACTGTACAAGAGAGCAGTGTCCTGGCACTCGGGGGGAAAGAAAGCATTGTGGTGCTAAATATGGTCTGTCCCGTTTATCTTAACCTTAACCTGCAGAGCTAAATGGGATCAATACTGGAGATAACAATCAGTTTCTTGATGAATAATGTTCTGGTGGGACTCAACAGCTGCGCTGTATCTGGCCTGAGAAATGTGAAAAGCATTATCTCTTGGATGACCTGAACTGCTTAAATAAATAAACAACCAACCAAACAAAAATAAATACCTAAAAAACACAAAGAACTAAATGTAGGTCCTTGAGCAACAAGAAGTTCCAACCAACAGTGTTACAACTATCAACTCTCAAAGAAGAAAAAGCTTCAAAATATGGTTTAGTCTTTGGTGTTCACATTGTTTTACTTGCTGCTCCTGGACTCCTGTGGACCTGAGAGCAACAGCGCCATCAGCAGGCAGTAAATATAGGAAGTGGCTGAGATGGGGCTGATTTACCTCTAGCCCAAGCTATAGATTCACACATTTCTGGCAAAACAAAACCAATTCTTTGTTGATGGGGGGACAGAAAGGGGGGGAGTGAAATGAAACAAAATGTTTGCCAATGGAGGGTGACAAAACAAGCTGAATCTTTCAATGTCAAGCAAATGCTCATTTAAATAATTTTACTCATGGTTTCAAACATTCAAACTAAATGTCATAAAGGCAAATGCCAGTCAGAAGGTCTTGTATTCTGACTGAGACATACACATGTGATGGAATGCCCCCAACATGTTTTTCTCTACTTTATCCACCTCCACCTCCCCACAGCCTCTAAGTAGAAAGTGCAGGTAGGTCTGGTTCAAAAGTCTGATTGGTTGAGACATAAAGTCATTGTAAAATACTTCACATGCACATACAATTATGAGGTTTTAACTGTGTTACAATGGTGTCTGTTACAGTCAAACTATGAGCATTACATTAAATGCTTTTATTTGAGTCTTTAAAAAGGCCATTCATCCACTTTCCACAACTGCAACTTCTCTTAGTGTCCTTAAGCAAGTTGTTGAATTGGCCAGCACCAGGCCAACAGTGATGACATGGAAGCAGTAAAGCTGTAAATTTCGCTGACATTTGCAGCTTATAACTGCCTGTGACAGACATTCAGGTAAGATACTGTGCTTGTTATGTTGGCAGTTGCTGCAGCAGGTGAGCTATTGATAGGTGTTATTGTTTTTAGCCATTCCATCTAATGCTGTGTCCAGCTGTCTCTGGCAACAGCACAGCATGTGCACCTAAGTGATGCCAAGTTTGGTGGATCCTCTTGCAGATACAGTGTTATTTTAGTGATTGCCTATTTAGCATTTAAAAGCTTAGTTGCAGTTAAAAGCAATAGTAATGAGCCTGCAGCTAACTCAGATGTATTTGACATTATAACCTAATTGAAAAACTGATAACTGATTGCATGTTGCTATTTTAAAATACACTTACCTGTAATTCAATTTTGTATGCATTACCTGAATTAAACCATTCCAGACACACAGGGTAGTGCTGGAGTTGCACAAACAGACCCACTTTCCACAAACCGCCTGATTGGTCCGAAATATGGGGCTCATGAATACCAATGCATTCCCTTTGGAAGGCAACCACATTTCCAGCGCCAACCTGGAGTCTTCCAGCGCCGGTGATCCTAACCTGGTTAACAGCTTCCGTCATTCACAAAGTAGTGTTTGTTTTGTTAACTCGCAGCCCGAGGTCTAGCCCCATGCAATGTTACGGTAAGTGATCTCGTGAATCTTTAATGTCATTCCCACACAATCCTCGCACAATGTAAAAGTAGTAGAACAGCAACAAAAATAGCTGTAGTCCTCACATTTGCACTGCATTTACACAAGTGAGGAAAGCTTTCTGCTCTTTTCAGATACAGATCATTGAGGAATGCTTAGAGTTTACAGATGTTTGACAATTACAGATGAGAGAAAATCTAGAAAACTATGCTTAGGTCCTTCAGCATGTCCATTCACTTGCGAGGTGAGATGTACTGTCCTTCCTAGCCTTTCTTCATCACACCATGACGCATGTCTTAAAAGGTAGTTTTGAACTACTGCTTTATATTTGTGAGATTACATTTGCCATACATTGTTCTCAAAAGACGCCCACATATAACATTTGAATGCTAACAGATTTTTGATATGAATTTGGATATCAAAAATCTGTTAGCATTCTCAAAATGTGTCTGTGAGCTGAAAATTCAGTATGTTTGATTTGTTTGGTGGCTTATGACTGTAAAAAAGCAAATTATGAGCATGAGCGGCCATATTTTTTTAATTTTCTTTCATCTTGGATTCATACTGAGACTTAAAACTCGAGAAAAACCTTTGAATGTTTTCCTCAGAGGCTGAAAGTTTCTTCTGAAATCATTTTTATTGACATGGATGTCTGCTTTCCAATGATTTTGTTTATAAGCTCCGTATAAGAATCATGTCAAAGGCTCATACAATGTATCATTAGTTTAATTATTATTATTTTATCCCTTTCATTAATTTAGTGTGTAATCCCACCTACTAACTAGCACAATACCACTAACACTGGGAGGATGAAGGCCAGCACATGCTTCTTTCATCACGTGAAGAGCCACTGCATGTTTGAAACAGCTACTAACACAGCGTTACTGGATGGTTTAACATGCTTAGAGGAAAACACAAACTGCCAGTTCTGTTACATCAGCTAAAAGACTCCTATTGTACTGATGATAAAGGGAGAGAGAGGGCCACCTCACCTGTCCAGACAGAAGAAAGACAGTCGTGTTTTCTTGGACTCCCAGCCAAGGATGTCTGCTGCATCACCAAGACTGAACTTGGGATCTCAGATGGTTGGACCATTTAGGACTCCAAAGACTCTCACACATCTGCCCCCACTGTAACATACTAAGAAAGATTCATTTCAGTATGTTATTTAGAAAAACAAAGCTGATCTCAGTGAGCATTGTCTAAAAGGCCTGTTGATATACGGGTCTCTGCTCTGAACAAGACAGGCAGTTATGCCTGATCAAAATGAATGGCTGGTGCTTTATGAAACCCTGAAAACTAGCCAGCAGAAGGAGCTCAGAAACAGCTGAATCAAAATAAAGTCATAACAAGTTAGTGTAAAGCTGTGAAGCTTACAGAGCTTTTGAATTAGTCTGTTTAGGCAAAGTTAGGCCTATCTGCTGTCCGACACAGGGATTTTTATACATCTGTTTCTTATTAGTATTATTAGGTGATTTGAAAGATTGCTTGATGAGTGTACAGCAGTGAAAAGATCTGAATAATACAAATATAAGTGCATTAGAGTTACATGCGAGTATCAAAATGATTCGAATGTGATTAACCGTGACATGTCACCCCTAACCCCATGTAAAGTTTTTATAGTGTCACTCTATAAAATATAGTGTCTGCGAAGAGGGTATTCAAGTGAGCATTTCATTGTGCTCTGTACACTGTACTTTGTACATATGATTATAATAAACTTCAACACTTAAAGTCAATATGTCCTTGTATTTTTTATGTATGTTTCAGTAAGTGGGATCTGCATGAAGTCTGTTACTCAAACAAGCCTCAACATTCCTGTCTCACAGTTCACAGGAACAATTCCGGCTCAGCAAATAAAAATCACACTGCGTTTGAGTTATCAGTTGAATTATTGGTAACCAGCAACTCAAAGGAACTGCTGAATGTCACAGTGTGGTGTACAGGCCTCTCATTAAAGCAACAATGTCAATGTAATATCAGGAAGAGTTATTGAGATCTGGAACAATCAACAACCAAAGATTGTCAGCAAAATATGTTTTTAATAACATTGATGCATGTCTCATGAATAAGACATGCCAAAACTAACTGTGCCTTTGTGGATCTCCCAAATGAATGTATTGTGAACAACATTTGTGCTGCTTCTTCTGGGTAGAAATTTTGTGGTTTCCCAGTGTTTTCTTCATTTATTTTGACAAATGAAACAACAGTTCTGGGGACATGTGTCTGCCACTAGTGAAGGGTTCACGTAGGACTATAAAAATCTTCAGCCGGAGGGTTTTAGGCCGTTGCTCTGAAGAATCTTCTTTTTGTGCCTCAAATCAGAAATCCCCAGGGTTTCCTGACATTTGCTTCATCTCATTTCACACATCTTCCGAGCCTAAAATGTGGCATTTACTTTGCTAAGTCGGTGCCGTAGCTCCACACTGACCAGCAGTTACATCTGTGTTGTTTGGCGAGGAGGACAGGCTGGTTCCTAAGTCGGAGTGAAAAGAGACAGAAACAGAGTCGTTCTTCTGAGGTCTTGACCTCACTCTGGAACAGAACACATCAGGGTCCCTTCGGAGGACAGATGCAGGGCAAATATTTGAAGGAATACAAAACAGCTTTCCTCGAGTCTGCAGAGGCAGGGGAACAAGGTGTGCGTCAAGAGAGCCAGAGACAAAGACAGTAAAGATGTGCTGTGTTTGTGCACAGCAGGGTTCACATATCATAAAGTGGGAAGCACCTCAGCTCAATAACCCCGATATCTTGTGGTGTAAGAGTTCTAGAAAAGGAAAGGAAAAGAATCAGTCAACAGTTTTTTCAGTGCAGTTCAGCTTAGTGATAAGATGAGAGTTACACCAGGTTAAATACACAGGCACATCTTATGTATAGACTCTGGTGCAAAATTAGGGGGAACATGAATTTGAGTGGGTGGCACAGTAGCACAGTGGGTAGTGCTGTCACCTCACAGCAAGATGTCTCTGCCCAGAGACCACCTCTACTTACTCTAACCGTTCCTATTCTGTTAGCCATAGACAGCTAATCAGTTTAACAGTGATTAAGTTTGTGCATAAAGGCATTCTATTGTTAGTTTTCCCAATACATACTCTCTTTTTCTTTCTCCAGGTTAACCGGAGGAGGACCGGTTTCCCTTTTGAGTCTCCGCCCAGAGGTGGATGGGGAAAACCCGCAAGGGGGTCCGGAAAGCGACTGAGTGAAAAGAGCAGCAAACGGCGAGCGTGTAGGACAACAAACACCGGTTTTAGACTGTTTTACATTGCTTATTTCTGTTGAAATCCGATTTTACTAATACACTCTGAGTGTTAAGGGTTAACTTTCTCCAGAAACCATCCTGTGACTCTCAAATTTCTCTTGGGTTCTTCAAAAAGAGGGAAGTACATAAGGTGGGCAGGCTAGGCTTGGATTCCTTGTATGTGAAATGAAAAAGCTGAGCCTATTACAAAGCTGCCTGTCAATATCACTCAGTTCACAGGTGAGACACTGAAATTGCACTTTCAATGTGTGAATGTCACATAGCATACATGGCCAGGGAACACATGGACTGAAAATGTCATGCTTGTGATATTTTTGTGCAGAAAATAAGCACCAAATCAATCATCGTCCTTCATGTGCCCCCTGGGTGACCATGGCACATAGAAATGTCCAGTGCAAGACAACCTTAACGTCCATGAGCCATGTGGACAGATTAGCCCCTGGTCCTAAACCAACGGACCCTGGTATGACTGCAGAAGGCATCTGTTGCAGACTTTTGGCATGTTTGTTTGGAATCTCAGACATGCCAAGATCTGATAGGATGACATTTAGGATGAGAGATGAAGAGAGTGGCAGGGGGGTTGAGCGAGACAATAAAATCAAGACTGTTGGAGAAGCAAGATGGATTGATGAGCTGAGCGAGTGGAAGAGGCAGGCAGCCAGCTAGCACTGAGGTCAGGCCACAAGGAGCTGCCTTCGGAAATAAATATGCATTCAAGGGGGCCAAGGCTGCCAGGCTGCCTTCACTCAGAGAAGGGAGGGCCTAGAGAAAGGAAACAGAAAGAAAGGTGGTGAGAGAGAACGGGATGGCCTTAGAAACAGGGCTAGTTATCCTAGAGGCTACGCCAAGAAGCATTAGTGAACTACGCTCTAAAAAGTAAAGGTTCCTTGATGCGGTATAGAAAAAGATCCAGCTGGTGAGCCATTTTAACATTATGAGCATAAATCTGCATTATGAGCAAGCCAGGGGTGCCTTTGGAAAGGAAAAGTTCTCTAAGAACATGAGGAAGAAAAACTGAGAGGAACCAAGACTCAAAAAGGAGAACCCATCTTCCTCTGGTTTGCACCCCATAGTAAATTTGCAGTAATTATTGAGAAGTACAAATAAAGAAACAATGTGAGCCTAAGCAGTAAACAGAAATGTTAAGTTAGGGACACACACTCACACATCTCTTACTGAAGTTCAATTAAATAGTTCTTCTGTGGCATCACTCCAAAGAACCCAATTTGTCATAATTATTTTTAAGTGTGTAGCTCATGATACAATACTTCTCACAACATATGCATCACGTTAATATATCCACTGTGTACATACATGTATACAGTGTTCCCCCGCAAAGTCATGGTTCAGAGTTCGCCTCAGTTGTTCACGGAATTTTTTTAGAACAACTAATAATTGTTCACGGAAACCTCGCAAATTCACGGAAACCGCAAATATCCTCCTTTTACATGGCAATATATAATTTTTATGCATTTTTTGCTAAATTATTAAGAAAACTATAGTTTAATAATTTTGTGACATAACTACCAATGAAAATTCAGCTGAATTTCCATATAAAATATAACTGTATAAATTGTTTGGCACTGTTGAGAGAACACAAAGCAACTGTATACTGACTGCTGCCCCGTGATGCATCTCTGGTAGATGCAGTTCAGCATTCCCGCATCATAACAGTTTCCTACGTGGATCTTGAGTGTTTCGCTGAGTGTTATGGTGTTCTTCGTTTCCTTTATCTTAAAGCCCAGTATTTTTATTACTGTAAATTTAATTAAATTATTACTGTATTTAACCTGCTTATACCAAAGAACACAACAGTGCATACCAAAGAAAACGCGGGTACAGTCTATACAGGGGTAACATCGGTATTTACATTCTAGCCCTGCGGGAGACAGCGGTTCAATGTAAACTGTACAGTATGGATACGGGTTTACCTTTACATTTTCTTTAAGGGCAATGTATTAAGCTGAGTTTAAAATGTAATTAAAGTGTTTTGGGAGCATATTTGGGGCCATTTGGGTTAACACTACAAAAAAAGCACTTTTAGGCCTTATTCTACCACATCACAAGTTCACAGTTTTCCACAATTCGCAGGTGCTCTTGAAACGTAACCCTTGCGAATTTCGGGGGTCTGCTGGATATACACTCATTTGCTATTTCTAGTTTCTGCTCTTGTTCTGTCCATTTTGCTTCTGTAACATTGCAAATTTCCCACCCGTGAATGTAATAAAGGGTTGTCTTATCTAATGTTTGACAGTAATGTTTGGGCCACAATGGTTAAAGCTCATATCTCCACTGCTCTTGTTTCTGCTATGGTAAAGGCGCGGTTAGTCATTGGTCAAGAAGATGGAGAAGCTCTGGTAGAAGATTGAATGTCTTTTCTTAGCTACTGTCATTTACAGGTGTAGTTGGTATTTCATTCACATTGATTAAACTACTGAAATGGGTGTGAATTCGCCGATCGATAAATAATTATTAATCTTGATTTAACCACTAACTGCAGTATTGACACAGCTCTAGTAGAGAGAGAGAGAGAGCCAGCAGTGGGACAGAGTTGAGATAGAAAGAGGGGGAGAAAAAGAGACAGAGAGAGAGAGAGAGAACCATAGAGTTGTGAACCCAGTTAATATAGTTTAGGAATCTCCATCATAATGATATGAATCACATGGCTCATATGTTACCATGACGGTTCTTCTCCATTACCACTCACCTCCAACACATTCAGGTATAAGCTCCTGGCCATCAGTGACTTCAAATTACCTTCCGTCTTCCTACCTACATTTATATACATTACTGTACCGTCCAAGCGTCGTTTTATTCATCAAACTAATTATGTAACCAGAGCATTGTGGGAAGAAATGTGGCACCTCCATCAAAATGAAAAATTCCCCCCATCTGCCTGTTATCATTTTCAGCTACGGAGACCTGGACAAATGTACAAACACTCAGCCCGTCTAATTGAGCTTTCCAACGTGGATGCTGGGAGCTAAATCTATGCAACCCATCGGCCTCATAAATAAGCAGAGCCCAGGAAACAGCAGAACGTGGGCCACTCTGATTTCCGTTTTCCAGGAGGCTTCGCACCAGCTGGTTTCGGCGGCTGCCCGATGGAGGGAGTTTCCTGGGTTGCCTTGTTCTCCTGTAGGAAAAGGGCAGCAGTGGGATGTATGAAATGAGACTGGGCAATCTAGAAGGGCTGTTAAACCAGACCATATGCTAAAGTAACGGCTTGTGTTTTCGGTGGCATATTACACCCACATTGTCTTCTATTTGATAGATTTTCTCTTGATCATGTTACTTTACAAATGACTGAAACTGGGTCAGTATTGCTGTTATGAACAATCATGGGAAGGACAATCTTAATGCTTTAGCAGACCAAGACATTCTGGACAACGGCATGCACAAAGCGAGCTCCATTAAGATGTGGCTGGAGGAGTTCAGTGTGGAAGAACTTGACTGGCCCACAAAGAGTCCTGACCTCAACCCCATCCAGCACCGTTGGGATGAACTGGAATGGAGATTGTGATCCAGACCGTCGCGTCCAACATCAGTGCCAGACCTTATAAATACTCTATGGAATGAAGGGGCACAAATTACCACAGAAACTCCAAAATCTTATGGAAAGCCTTGCAAGAAGAGTGGAAGCTGTTATAGCTGCAAAGGGGGACCAACTCCATATTAAAGTCAATAGATTTGAATGCAATGTCATTAAAGTCCTTGTTGGTGTAATGGTCAGTGTCCCAATACTTTTGTCCATATAGTGCAGATCACAGATTTACTGTATATGTGTTTGTTTGCTCTGTGCAATCTTGTACAGTGAAACTTAAAACCCTTTCCTAATGGCTCCTACTTATTTTATGCACCTACTTCATTTTCTGCAGTAATGTGTGCCTCTTTCATTTTGTGTGATTTACAGAGATAAAATATGCATTAAAAGAAGTGTTTAAAAAGTTTAAAAATCCATTTTAGAAAACAAAACCAATTTGCCCTGCAGTATGAACACAGCCCTTAGTCAGAGCACCAAATTAAACATTTCAGAAACTACTTAACACTCAACAGCCATCCACTCATTTTCCGAGCCACTTATCCTTAAACTAAGGTTGTTGGGACCGACGGAAACTATCCCAGTGTTTACAGGTCAGAGGCAGAGACGGCGGAGAACTCTGGACACACCCTGGACCAATCCATCACAGGGCACAGAGAAATACTCCCACAGTGTATATGCAAAACTATATTATAGTTTATTTGCAGTGTTTGTTATTTAACTCTCTTGTTCCCAGCCAAAATAAGGTGCAACTGAATTGACAAAGAATTACATTCATATTTTAGTACCTAAAAATCATTACATAAAACATCTAGAAGTAACTTTTGGTGTTTTGTTTTTCTTGTTAATTCCACACTGTGTTCGCGATTATTGGTTTTGTATTAAAAACATACATTTGCGCACCTTTTGAACATTATCAGAAGGAAAATCTGATCCCATGTTTGTACTCAGGAGGAGGCGGAGCCAGGACGAAACCTCTCCTTCGCTTTTTCTTTTCAGCTCAGCCCTGCAGGGCTTAAGGCACCCTGGCCAGAAAGAGGCTGATGTTAATTACTCCTTCACTCTGTCTCTCTGACGGGAGGGATAAACACTTGAAGAAATATGCATTAGCTGCCGGCTTGATTGATGCTCCATATGGAGGGCCTCAAAGACGGACACTTGCGGACGCTCATAGTAAACAAAAGGCATCTTGGAATTACGGGCACCATGCAAAGAGCCCAACCACTGCAGTCTCATTACCGAGGCCTACAGCATGGAAGAAAAAAGCAAGGAAGGAAGGAAGTAGAGAGTATAAACTAATTTTTCCCTACACTGCAGAAGTCATCTAATGGAACGCTGCACTCAGTGCCGGAGAAGGAACTCATTCATGTATAATTGCGCTGTTAATCTCAAATAGAGCACAGCAGTGCCAGAATACAGTATGAAGACAAGTTTATTCCTCTGGTCAGCCCTGTGAGAGGCTCCTCAGCCTCGGTTTTTCCTCTTCTGTCTGTCAGAACGCGTCTCTCACTCCGCTTCACAGCCTGAAGTGGATGGAAGCTTGACATAAACGTCCGGGAAGCTAATTAGGAGCGCTGCCGACAGCTTCCAAAGGCCAGATCGGCTCTGACGACGTGGAGTGACATCACACGCGGGGTCACGGTAGGAGCGAAGTGAAACACGCAGGCCTCCTGCTGGCTTCCCTCTACTGCCACACATGGCATTTCCATCATTCCGTGACTCAGCCCTGGCTCACTCGCCCACTCTCTCTCTCTCTGTCTCTCTCGCTCGCCCCCTCTCTCTCTCCCTCTCTCTCTGTCTCACTCTATGTCTCTCTCTCTGTCTCTCTCTCCCTCTCTCGCCCCCTCTCTCCCTCTCTCTCTCTCTCTCCCTCCCTCTCTGTCTCTCTCTCTCTCTCTCGTACTCCCCCTCTCTCTCTCCCTCTCTCTCCCCCTCTCTCCCTCTCTCTCTGTCTCTCTCCCTCTCTCTCTCTCTCTCTCTCTCTCTCTCTCTCTCTCTCTCTCTCTCTCTCTCTCTC
>JBBPCX010000135.1:734282-752172 GCA_037974365.1 Hydrocynus forskahlii | reverse complement strand
CATCCAACTGGTCTCACTGTGAGAGGAGAGTGTCGATTACAGCAGTGTTTTTATACTTTTCCTCATTAAATAAGATTTGTTACAGGTGATCACTAACTGGTACCTCATAAAGCAGAATGAGGTGCTTGTGTAGAAATTTAACAGACACTGGCATGGAATTGATGTCTTAGAGATGCTGATTTAAAAATAAATTGCAGTGGTCTCTTATTTTACATCCATTTTACATATTTTTTTCTCCCTAATTTTGCTTATCTTGTATGTAAGCTGCTGGAACACTAATTTCCCTCTGGGGATTAATAAAGTGTTATCTTATCTCCAGGCAGCAATGATGACTTTGGCCCTCACCAGCATTTTTTTTTTCAGATTTTTGGATGTACTCCATCTATGGCATGTGTTCTTTTAAAGTGTGATCACTAATGCTCTTGTAGCTAAATTCAATTATATCCCTTTATTATACATAGTGTAAAGAGAAGTAGAGGCAATTAGTTCGGCAAAGGATGAAAAAAATCCCTTGTTAATTCTCTTGATTTCAGGAAAAAACATTGGATGGGCAGGTGTCTACAAACTTCTGGACATGTAACTGGTCTGGTGCACCCAAGCCCTGGCCTGTATATTGCCCCGATGCTCTGGAAGAGTGCTTCTTTGTTCTGTTGTGTGCTTGTATATGGATGAGATGTCGATACTTGACTCTTGATTCCAGCAGAGGTAACATGACACACACCGTGATGCCGGTACATTCCCAGTCAATATGACACACATTAATATGTGATGTTGCTGGAGCACGTGTAGCCAAGAAAGCCACAGGAATCTTCTGATGGTTTCCCTGCTCCAACCTGATTCAGCCGACAAAGTCCTTGACGACTGCAGAGTGAGCTGGACCGGACGAATTAGACGCAGGGAAAACTGCACAGAGCTGTGGAGGGGCTTTGGGCACCACAGCTCTAACAGAAGGCAGCAAGAAGCAATGCTTGTTTCATTCCACACTTGAGAAAGACAAAAGGAAAGAGCTCAACAAGCCATGGCAAATGGTGTCTGAAACTCTATATCCGGTGGGAGACAGGCTGCTCACGGCTCACACAGGGCTTATTTTAAAGCCATCAGCATTCACAAGCATCAGTGTTCCCAAAACCGGGCCAAAAACCAGTGTGAAAGCCTATCAGTGTCCAATTCTGAGAGCTGAGCATTACAAAAAAAATGGTATGCTGAAACACTAACACTCAAGGATCAATGACAAAATCTGCTGTTATATAAAACGACGCTTCATCAGCCAGGGTAAACATATGCTTTCATCAGGGAACGGAATGCGCCGGCATGCCAGCGATTACTCCTGGGTGCGAAAGAGTCAAGACAAGTTGTACAAATGTGCAAAACGAGAGAGGGAGAGAGACAGCTGAAAAGTGACTGATGCACGAATGTGTTCTCATTAAGGAAAGAGAGAAGAACATCCATCATTTTAGGGAGGAGGGACCAGAGGAGGGCAAGACAATATTGCATCCCGGGGTTTCAGAAAAAGAAAAAGTTTTTCCCCTTTTTTGACTTTGACTAAAGCAATGTTTAAGCATTCATTTACTTCCAAGCCGCAATCAGACAACAGATGTGTCTTTTCTCTGATGATAGATTAAAGTGATTTGGAAGATCTGATTTAGATTCGTCCACTAGCCTCATTAGTGGTGTGTCGCTCTCAGCCAGCTACTTCTGGCTGGTTCTCCTGTCTGTCTCCACCAGACAGGGTGGTTATAACCCAAGAACTTTTGATCAGACAGGCATCTCCCTGACTGCCAGGCCACTGGTAAGTAATGATGAATTTAAAATAAAGGAAATAAACAGTGTCGCATTAACAGGGTAATTATAAGGTACAAACTCCACGGTACTAGATAATTATTTTGGGCAATATGACATTCGTTTATTCAGGGGGAGTGCTGGAGCCTTTCCCAGCAATCACAGGGGGAAAGCTGGAGAAGGTCACCAAACAACATCACAGCTTTGGGCGATTCAGCATCCCCAGTCCACCTCATGAGCATGTCTTCAGACTGTGAGAGGAGATAAGAGACGCCCTAACTACCTTTTGTGAGCATTAAAAGGAACACTAATCTTGCATGTTTTGAAATGCCCTGTATTGCACTTATGCTAAGATCTATTACTGCGATGTGAAATGTTCTTTCAGTGAGGTCTGGTCACAGGTTCTAATCCAGCTCTGAGTAGATTTTTGCAAGTTTCCCACCCATGGGACTAATAAAGGATTGTCTTATCTTATCTATAGGCTGAGAAAATATACAAGACTATACGCCTTCAGTCTCAGAGGTCGAGCAACACTTTTAAATACAGTTAGAATGACTGAGCAACAGGCACACGTAGAGAGAACAGGTCTGAGGCCAAGGCGTTTCTGAGTATAGGTGGGGGATCAAAGCCATTTGCAAAGAGCGAGCACATCAAACGTCCCGCTACTGTGTGTTACCTAGCAACCCCAGACCAGGTGCCTAAGAGGGAAGAGGGGAAAGGAAGCCATGTAGTGTTTTTCTCTGCAGTGTATATCTAAGTAAAAAAAGCTAACATTACAAATGTATATGAAAAAGTGGGGAAATTGCAGTGGGCTTCCTCCTGGGCTTTCAATTTCACACAGCACAGTTCTTAATAACACAAATTGAGGCAATCCTTCACTCTGGGTTAGAGCTGATCCCTCCCACACACACACACACACACACACACACACACACACACACACACACACACTTACAAACAACCGATTCAACAGACATGCATGCACACACACAGCATCTCTGTGAGGGTAAATGTCTATGTGGTAGAATCAACAGCCACATCGGAACACGCACTTCTGCATCCACATGCACACTCATACGTGCACGCACACTTACTCACTCAACTCCACACACACACACACACACACACACACACACACATGCACACACACACAGCATGCCATCCTACCGGCACCTCAAGCATTCATTTGCAGTGCTCGTGTCAGTACAGCCTGGGCCAATCACTTCTGATTACACACACACACACACACACACACACACCACACACAAACATTACTAACAATTACAGCTACAGCAATACAGAGAGAGAGAGAGAGAGAGAGAGAGATGCGGTACATAGTAATCCACTTTGCACCAATAGTCCAATTTTGCTGAGGAGGGGGGCTTGTTCGAGACAAGGTGGGCAATTTTCAAAGGAGTAAAGAGGAATAAGACATGAGGGGAGGAGTGGAGAGGCGTGTTAATGTTCCTCCCGCTCACTGGGTCGCTTTAGCCCATCAGCAGAAGACTGATGTGGTGGCATGTTCCCGCGCTGTCTGTCTCACGGCCAGCAGAAACAGGTGTAAATCGAGTGTCTGGTGGATTCCTGCTTTAATGACATATTGGATTCTGCTAAGTCAGATCACGAGGAATTGTGGCTGTCTCTGATACACACACACACACACACACACACACACACATGGTTATCATACAATGTCTGGTCGTGGGGTGTAAACATATATTTTATATAATACTTATAACTTTCTTATGTACTATATACTGTATATGTTTAGATCACAATGTCTCCCCCCAACCCGGCTCAGCCCTCTCATCACACACACCTGCAGCGAGTTTCTGGATTCATTATTTTTGCACACTGGATTTCACTCACTTTGGAAAGCCAGCGTGCTGGGAGCTGGATGGCCTAGTGGTTAGGGCATTGGCGCTGCAATCCGAGGGTTCCAATCCCAACCGCTAGTGTCACCGCTGAATTACACACTGCTCCCCGGGCGCCTCGCTGGCGGCAGCCCACTGCTTCACTTGGTGAATGGGTCACATGCAGAAAAACAATTTCACTGTGTACTTGTATGACTATGCATGTGACATAGAAAATCTTCTTCTATCTTTTCTCCTTGCAAAATCATTGTTTTATTTAACCTAGCCGTGTGCTTGATGAGCCATGTGAGGGTGGTGGTGGCTCAGTGGGTAGGATACTTGCTTCTGCACCAAGAGGACATGGGTTCAAATCCTACCTTCACCATACTACCACTGGGTTCCTGAGCACAACCCTTGACCCAGTTGCTCCAGGGAGACTGCCCCCTGTAGTTAGGGAATGGAAGTCACTTTGGATAAATGTGTGTGCTAAATAATGTAAATGTGATGTTGCTGTTTTTCTGATTTTTGCTTGTTCTCTGTTTTCTGATTATGGATTTAACTTGTGTGTTTCTGCCACAACTGTCAGTTTGTCTCCAATTAAGCAACTCAATGAATGTCTCCTGCTGTGTGTGTGTTTGTGTGTGTGTGTGTGTGTGATAATGTCACTAATATACCTAATAATAGTAGGGTCGACACAAGTAAAGGAGCATTTGGTAAATGCCCTTTTCCAGAGTGACTGACAGTCATTAGTTACAGGGACAGTCCCATGAGGTTTAAAAGTTTTGTTCAGGGACACAATAGTAGAAAGTGGGGGGGTTCGAACCTGCGACTTTGTGGTCACCAGGTTCAGAGGCACAGCACAGACCACACACACACACACACACACACACACACACACACACACACACTAAAATATAAAGTATTAAGCTTTTAATTTCAAATGAATGATTATCAGTGGCATGTTGTGATAGGTCTTTGGCACAACTAATAGCGTGGAAAATAAAGTGACTAGGATCCCTCTGTTAATATCGGTGAGGAAGGTGATTAATTGCTATTCACTAACTAAAACGTGGGCTACATAATTAAATGTAGACAGCGCATTTACGTCACAGCATCAGATAAGGGCACAGACGAACCTTTGTCTGGACGCTGTCTCATATAAGCAGTTAGCACTCGTTGTCAAATGCAGACGAATAAAGCCTACACACAGAACACACCAATATCCGTTAGCTTGGCTAATTGCCACAAATTTGTTTTGATGCGCTGAATGCTGTTTTTGGGGTAAATTTCTCAACTCAGAGACACATTAAAGCAGGGCTTAGCTGCATATTTATGTGACTCCACTCATGAAGGATTTGATAAATACATAAGTTGAAATGAGTGTGTTGCATGAGAAAAAACACAAAAATTGTCAAAAAAAGTCACTCAACTGGCTTTAGATTCAGTTTACCAGCAGAGGGTCACTCATTGAAGTAATTACCTTCAAGAACAGCAGTTTTAATCCAGTATGAAACTGCAGCACATGTAGTTTTTACAGTAATAATTGTGGAGTGATTTTAATCCAGTATGAATCTGCAGTGTGTGTAGTGTTTAGAGTCTGACAGTAATAACTGTGGAGTGATTTTAATCCAGTATGCATCTACAGTGTGTAGTTTTTACAGTCTGACAGTAATAATTGACCTCTTTAGGAGTTTCAGATTGACATCATAATTGTCAGATTAGTATTTTATGTTAAATGTGCATCATTAGTTCCCTCTGAAACATAATTTAGCCTTAAGTTTGAGCACAATGTCATTAAAAGCAGCCCGGCTGATAAAGTTGTGCAGTGGCACCTTATCAAAAAAAGAGTCTGAGTCGGATTTAATTAGGGGAAAATCAGCATTTAGCCAATACATGACAACGTAATTAGACCATGAGGGGAAGATTAAAGAGATTTGGGACGGACAAAGATCCTCAGACTGCCTATAAATATGCTTTAAAACAAAGCCAGAGGAGATGCTTCAGGGAAGAAACACTGCACTAATCTCTCCAGGCTGGCTTAAGCTTCATCTGACTACCAAATACATGCTGTAGATTCATGAAAAGCAGAGGCGCCTGCGCCCCCGAAAAATGTCACTTCCTCTGCGCTGCTGTGCCTGAGAACACACAAAAAACAGAGGTGTACGTCCCGCCGGCGCCCTGGAGCATCATCCCGTTAACAGCTGCAATATGGGTAGAGGAGCAGGAGCTTTCAAACAATCTGTCACAATCAGGGTACCTCTCCAATGGCCCACTGTTACCACTGGGGTGGGGCGAAGGGGGACAAAACCACAGCCTTCCACTGCCAGCCGTCCCTCTGAAACCAATTATTTTCTCCGTCCGTGGCAGAATCTCGCAACACATCACTTTTCATCCAAAGAGGCCTGATGCACATAGAAAGGAGGTTAGTCATCCTTCCCTCTATTCATGTCTCCACTCCATGTGATGACACCATCAGACAGGCATGATAATAGAGCCCTTACGGGTGGGCCCCCAGAACGAGCAGACTTAATGTTTTAGAGGTCCTTCTGATTGGACTCTGAGAGCAAAGCTCATTAACCGTTAATCTAAAGACTAAAAAGCCACTGAAATGAGGATGACGTCCAGAGGTATCATTTACAGTGGGGACACATCCCCGTCACTTTTCATCATGGTCCTTTTTGTCCCCACCACTTTTTGAAGGTTTGCATATCTCTGGTGGTATGCATATCTCGGCCGCATCTCAAGCCGACGGCCGTGCACCGGTTGGCCGTTCTGGACTTTTCCAGAGCGTACAGATTGCCAGTCCACCCCTGGGACCATTGAAGAATTTACCAAGATGACAGGGACACTGTACAGTGGCCCCCAGTTCAGTTCTTCATTCTAACTATATAACTTACATGTCAATTTCACAGAAGTTACTGACATTCATAATACTCACTGAACCGTGGTGTAACTACTAGAGGATAATCAAACTTGATGCAGTCTTAATTTGGCCCTTGGAAAAACTTACCCAAAACTGACTGAAAAACTCCATCATGCCTCACTAGCTTTCTTAATCACTCCAGACAGTCCTGAGGTTTGTTCATGTACGCCCTCTTTAAAAAGCAGCTCATTCATGACAACAGTTTTTGATGGATCTTTCACAATCTTCAGCATGACATTTGGATCTGTGTTATGCTAATTGGTGGAGTGGCATACTCTGAGAGAACAGTTGTCATACATTGATGCAAGCTCACTATTTGGCAAGTTAACAGAGAGACAAGATAAACTCAGAAACTAGCAAGAGACCCGGCCAAATAGTAAGCCTGCATCAATGTATGGCAACTATAAGCATTTTCATTTTTGTTTTAAATTAATTGGCCTAATTTTGGGAGAGGATGCACCTTTTGTGCACTAGGGCCCAATCTATCCTTGTTATATCACTGTAATTGAAGAATAAATCTTTTATTAAGATTATTATTTTAAGCTTATTAAGATTATATTTTAATAATGTATTATTTTGTACAATTGCATCTTCAATATTTACAACTGAAACAAATGATTTATCTCCAGGTTAAGGGGTTAAATCACATAAATTGTATTTTTCAGCATCTGTCAGTACAGAGCCCTGGAAGCAAATGTGGAAACAAATACTTAGTAGTGACAGAACGTATTGTGTGACACAGTTGACACATAACCACCTTCAGGGTGTTTTCAGGGAATGTGAAACTCCCTCATATAAAAAAAACATAATGCATTCTAGGAAAATGTAATAGATTCCACTTACATTTTGAAATATACTGACAAGATATAACAATATTTCAGTATCAGAGGAATAGAGGTGGACACTATTGAGAAATGCAAATACCTGGGCGTCAACATGGACAATAAGATGAACTGAGCTTCAAATATAGAGGTTCGATGCAGGAAAGGTCAGAGCTTCCTGTCTTTTCTTCTGAGACTGAGAGCCTTTCAGCGTCTGAAGAACCATGTTGGAGATGTTTTATCACCCGGGGGTGTCCAGCGTCATCACCTACCCTGTAGAGTGCCAGGGCAGCAGGGTGAAGGCAGCCGAAGGTAACAGGCTCAATAAACTCATCAGGAAAGAGGGTTCTGTCCTGGCAATGAAACTGGAGTCTTTGGTGGAGGTGTCAGCGAGGAGGACGCTGAGGAAATTACTCAATATTATTGACAATGCCTCTCCTTCCCTGTATCCCCCACTGGAGTCATATCAGAGCCCCCTCAGATGTAGACCAAGACCACCGAGGTGCACCACACATCCCCACAGGAGGACTTCTCTGCTAGGAGCCATCAATCCATGTAACTCCTCCTGCTTCTCTAGGAATTCTGCAAATACTGCAGCACTACTTATTTTATATAATATGAATCATTAAGTGGTAGTTGGAAAAAATAGTGTTAAATGATTAAAATTCTCGAAATGATTTTGATCATCTTGTCACGGCTGGTCTATGGAAGGACACACTGGCGGAAGACAATTTGGAGTGAATACGTTTCTTTACTTGCAAAACGGTTGTTAAAACAAAGACTGGAGCTTTCCCCGTAGTCTAAACTTAACAAAAACTTGGAAGAGGGAATTCGTCCCCAAACTCCCCACTCTCCTCCTTTACAGTCTCTTTGGAGTTGACGCTGCGTGCTCCACCCTTTCCTTGGCTGCGTCGGTTTCCGAAGTTAAACCTGTAAACACAGATGAGACAGGTTCACAGACAGTGACCCCTTCGAATCCCACACCAGAGTTCCGACCTTCTGTTGGCACCCAGCCGTGCTGTGCCAACTGTTTCCTGCTGTCCTTCCACGGTTGAGTTGGGTGAACACACACAGATTCTGGGGAACGGCCGGCTTATAAACCCATCCCCATACACACACAAGCAGTCACACGACACACACTTAACAATACGTTTGAGCTTCACACACAACACAGGTGGACTTGTCATTTGGCACCTAGCAACCCCGTAATCTGGCTATTAGGCTCCATTACCCACATCTGGGTTGACTAGATGCCAAACCACCATGCATACTTTACCCTTGACGTCACCTGATAGTCCACAGCCGTAAATCCCCTAATATTCCGGCGAGAGACCCGGTTGGTGTGACCAAACGGGTACAGATGTCACATGTCTTTTCAAAATAATTTATTTCAATCAAGTTAATTATATCTAGGGAGATACAGCTAAGTAAGCTATCACATCACAAGCTGGGCTGAAGGTCAAACATCTCAAAATTACCAACAGCATGATTACAGGACAGGAATCATAATTAATGACAGGAACCAACCAATTACATTTTGATTTCCAAAGGATGGCAATTTTGTAATGTAAAACATGACTCTAGGCCCTCTGAAAGTTCTAGGTGTGTCACTGACTGTGAATACAAGCAGGAGCCTCACCAGTAGGTTTGTGTCAGATGATGAACAGTGCTGAATATATGATTTCAATATTTTACAATTTCAGATATCTTGTTAATTAGATAATAAATTTTTTTATATCCAATACTGTTATATTTGACCTAAAATACTATTTGAAACTTTTTGAGGGTAGAAATAAACATATTTTTAGAGGTGGTTTCAGGTTCAGATCAAGATAGACCCAAGCGCAAAGTCAAACAGGCAACAAGATTTATTCCGTAAAGCAGCAGAATACAAAAAAAACAGATACTGGCAGAGTTCCAAAACCAAAAGACAATCTGACTAGTCAGAGTAAAGAAATACAAATACAAATCAGCAAACAAAACAAAAGGGCGAGACAGGAATCAAATTCAAGAATACCGGGCAGGGTACTACAAATCCGGTATGTCAAATAACAAGATACAAAACATACTTGGCATGCAAGACTATACTTCTCAAATCTGAATGCGGAAATTTGAGTTATGTCCAGTAATTAGAGTCATGTGATTAGAACTCAGGTGATTTAGATCTAGGCATTAGGAGCTGTGGGGAACAGAGGCAGAGTCTGGGGTTAGACAGGATCTGACAGGTGGGTTTGAACATTGTTTTTTTAATCTTGTTTTCATTTTTATGGATCAGTCTGAAAGCCTAGGTCTAATAGTCATGGTTCGCCACTGCAATATGCACTATATCCAAAAGTATCCAGGGATTCGTAGTAAGAGAGTTCAGCTCATTTAAAGTGCACCCTTTGGTGACACAGATAATCAGCCGCCCTTACACAGTTTGAATAATCTGCATAGAAAAACATTGACCAATAGAATGGGGAGCTATGGTGTCCCACATGAGCCTAAGGTTACTATGCATAATGCCAATGGTCAGCCAGAGGGGCGTAAGCCCCCCAGCACTGGCCAGTGGAGTTCCCTACAGTGATGGAGCTCCATCCAGTACCTTTGGGATGAGTTGGAGTGGAGTTTCTGATCCAGAACTTTTCATCCAGCATCAGTACCTGACCTCACTTAATCCATAATACTCTTCTGTGGCCATCCTGGACATTTTATTGGCACAGCGTGGTCAGTAGAGGGGTTGGGAGGGTCTTCCAACACTATCCATTATACATTGGACTACAGGGAAGAATCTTTGTGCCTGACAGTGACAAGGCCACAATTAATGAAGATGAAACTGAACACAACAAAGCAATCTTTGTAAACATTAAAAAGACTGCAGACTCTTTTCAAAAGAAACCTTTTTTCACCTCTAGGCCCCTGACACCTTTCTGGGATGAGAACCAATAAAACTTTCAGACAGATTTTCCCTTTTAAAATGTATTACCGAGTGCAACAGACTTCTCCTCCAAAGGCTTTTCTTTGTCTTTGTCATTTATTGAAAGCTATTCTTTCTCTTTTTTTTTTTTTTCCAAGATCAACCCTGTTCACGGCTGGCCTAAACAAACCACTTCTCCCGCAAGAGCAACAGAACAAATGAAGAGTGTGTGTGCGTGGCAGCACCGAGCCTTGTCGACTGTCACATGCTCGTTATTCAAAAGGCAAGCAAACAACAGAGAGAGAGAGAAAGAGAGAGAGAGAGAAAACGAGAGCGGCTGCTTTTGGCTTTAGGCCAGCCGTCTCATTAGCCTGCCTGTGCTCTTGAAAAACAAACACGCACCGGACCCCCTGTAACACAGCCAGGTCCACTGCGGACGTGCAGCGCTCACCAACTCGCACCAAGGCAACTCAGAGGGGGCCAAGCTCCGGGACTCCAGCAAACACTGTCCGCCATACACACCGCTGCTCTCCACATCAGATGGAAGCCACTCAGCCTCGACATCCAGAACACTTAGATCAGTGGACCTGCACCTGAACAGAGCCGCAGCCTCAACTACAGTGTACAAGAGCGCTTGCAGTACTTGATCATACACACTGATATGAAATTGACCTGTCCATGCTCCATGTCAGAATTTACAGAACTTTACAGATCCCAGAGGAAATTCCTTATATCATGACTGTACAGACACACAGAGACATAGAGACAAGAACAATATAAAAAAAAAAAATTGACAATCCGTTACTCCGTGTGGTGAATTGTTTTTATATTAGCTCTGGTTGCGCTGTTTGACTGCAGAGCAGCAAAACATCTCCTCATCAGTGAGATGATGTTCTCCTCGATGCTGGTGACTCGTTCGACGGGATGATTATGTTTGTTGTACAACAGCACAAATTGTGGTTCTATTTTTTCCAGGGTCAAATTCAAAATTCGTGATGAACGAATGTCGGGGGATGATAAATTAGTAAAGTGACCCTTCTGTCGTACGTGAACACACCACAGCGCACAATTCTTCATCTACATTTAACCCATTCACCAAGTGAAGCAGCGGGCAGCCAGGAACACAGCGCCCGGGGAGCGGTGTGTGGGGATGGTACCTTGCTCAGGGTACCTCACTGGTGCCACTAGCAGTCTTATGATTCGAACCCACAACTTCCTGATTGCAGGGTGAATGCCCGAACCACTAGGCCACCAGCTGCACCAAAGGGTTATTTGCTGGTATTACTTTGGTGCATTTGAAGTGGCTCAATAGCAAAAAGCAAAATGTAAAAATTTGTTAAACAGCATTGTTTGATTGTGTGTTTCCCCGTTGTGTGGATCATGCTCTTCGGTGTCCATCCGTTGGAGCGTCAGCTCTTCAGACGCAGTCTAATTTTAGTGAAATTTAGTTATTGCGGGAGTTGGTCAGTTAGTGGTGAGAAGATCTGAAACTAAACATAGTGAAATGGTGTTTAGTCACTATGCAGCTCGCTGCTGGAACAAACTGCTCATCAGTATCAGTTCTGCACCAACTGGAGCTTTATAAAACTGCACTATTCTCTTCTACTATGCACTGTTCTCTTTTAAACATTTGCACCTCTACTGCACTTTCAGTTTTCTTTCATGTCTTCTTTTATTTATTTTATCTCTTCCATTTTATTCTATTTTATATTATTTTATTGTCTATTTCATTAAAGCACATTGAATGACCTTTTGTGTATGATAACGCACAATATTAATAAACTTGAACCTGAACTTGAACTATTTGAACTATGGATCGACTGTCGAATGGAAAAGAGTATGCATATAAAGTTCTGAGTGTACTGATTATGTTAGATCAGCTGTAATTGCGTAATCATTAATTCCATTTAACAACCTCTCTTTGATGGAAAACCTGATGTAAATTATTCTTAAAGGAACTTTTTGAAATTTGTTGCAAATAGCAGCGAAAATGGTCATTGTTACAAGTCAAGGAACCTTTTTGGAACTGTACCAAAACCTTTAACTCAGTCCCAAAAGGTGCACTTGCCATAACTGTACATGCCTTAGGGTTTCTACTTCCTCATTTTGCCTTCAAAGGGGCTCAGAAGCACCCCCTTTTTGCCCTTTGAAAGAATGCAGACTCCGCAGCAGCCTTTAGTCAGTCAGAGTGGATGGTTTTGTTTATAGTGATTCAGCCAGCCAGTTCTGGAGGAAGATGTTTGTATGCAAGTAAAAACGCACCCATCGTATTTTTCTGCCCCTAACAGTGTGTGAATATATCACAATGAACAGGCCATTAGAATTGCTCAAAACTACTTTTTACTTTTACTTCCAATAAAAGTCGAGACTGTTTTAGCTTTCTCCTGTGAAGTCACCATTTTTTTGTACTGCAATAATTTGTTTATTCATTTATCTTGTATTTAAGCTTTGTTACGCTTGTAAACTGAACTGAGTCACTGTAGATAAGCAAATTATCCACATGGAGCCATTATCTAACAGGGCCTGCGCATTGGACAAGCCTGTCCCAAATGCATGTCTTTAAACTAAGCTCCCTTAAGGTTTCTTCACCTTTAGGTCTGCATGTTGCTGATGTCATCGAGATGTTGACCTTAGGAGGACCACACACTGAGTGTCCTATTTGGGACTGGCTCTTCCACTAGTTGCAGTAGCATGGCTAAAAGTACTCCGAGGCAATTTCAAACACAGTTTCCTTTACTGAACTTTAAATAAATAGGAGGCAGGCTGTCATTAAACATTATTAATTGAGTAATCTAGTCATTATTCTGAGTGGCTGTGAGAGGACAGAGCCAGGGTGGAGTTGGCGCTAGAGAGAGCCAGTCCCAGATAGCACAGTTCATATTAATTCTCCCCTGAAGGGAGACATTAATGCAAATCTTTAGACAATGACACATAAATAAATAATGGGACAAGAATGCCATTTTGCAATGCCTAGGTGCGTCATTGCAGTTAGGCTATTTAAAAATTCAAGCTGCACTGTATGTTTTTCTGTTTTACATTTTAGATGTAGGCTACCAGGAGTTCTGAAAAGATGCATTATGCAATAATAAGTTTGAAAGATTTCATCCTCACTCATAAAGGTGCCAGACTGAATATTTTCTCATGACATTCTACACTTTCAGAAGAAAAACTATGTACAGATAGACTTTTGTTTACCAACAAACAAACAGCATTAATGTACCCTCAAAGGTTCAGCAAAGGTTGTGTGGTCCTTTAATGAGTTTTGAAGGTATAATACATTCACTTTCCCGGGTGAAGCTGCATTTGAATCTTTTCATGGCCCGACTTATTAAAATTAAGGTTTTGAAAATGTATCCTTGAAGGTTTTATGGGGAAGTTTTTTGGTTATGATTTCACTGCGACCTGTATTGAAAGCCTAAAGGAACAGGGAACTGGTGAGATACCCTCCTAGTGACATTTTCTTTCAGAATGTAGCATGTGTATAATGTACCACTGAAATCTGGAGGTAGGAACATGAATGCTGAGAGAGCTGTGTCAGTGAGATAGTGGCTTGGTTGGCTGAGAGCAAGTCCATAAAGCACCAAACTGGCATTGGCTCTGATCTTTGGAGAAAGCAATTCGACGTCTCACACACAGAAGTTTGTGAACCACATAATGGCACACCTAAGGCTGACGTACAGACAGAAGATCATCATGCTGTCACCACAGAGCTACAAAATAACAGCTTCACCGCACATTAAAAAAAAATGGATTTTATATTGCCTACTCTTGGGAACCTCAGCAGTAAAAAAGTACAAAACAAGTTCTCCCCATAGACATTCCACTATCACTTCGAAGCAAGCAGTCATTTACCTACTATATTGAATTCTTTGCACAACATGCAGCATAACACATAACATGCATAGACCAACATAGATCAACACTTCCAAACTTAAGAAAATCCTAGGAATGAAGGCCATTTTAAACTGTATGATCTGTCACAAAAATGCTGTTGCAGAAAAGAAAATGCAAATTGTGACAGAATTTTTTGATCATCATTTAAAATAAATGGCCTTCGAACATTTAAATGGACCATATCATGTAAAATCAAATACTAGTAATTCTGAAAAAGAAAAATAATATAATGCTGGCAGACGTGAAGCACAGTATAAAAATTTCATATCAATTCATTCACCTCCTAGATGATAAATATAGAAATTAAGCTGCAAAAATGTCTTCAACTTAATGTTTAATGTAATTCACACATAAACACCTATTAAGTCTTTGCTTCACCGGTTCGCACTGAAGCCTTTTGTATGAAGCACAGTACAGCCAATCAAAACAGAGGTCATTTACATATATCAGTCTTGAAGGTGCAGCAACAGTCATTTTCACTGTAAGGGATACAGAGAGATGTATATTATATATCTGCCTTTCTCCAGCCATGAAAATTCTCTTTCAATATCAAAATTCTATTTCTTTGCCATTTCAGATGTGTTTTCAGGCAGAGCATTGTGCTGAGGGTTGCTTTTGAGGGGCTGTGCAGCAGAATTTTTCAGAGCAGGGTACAGAGGATTGGGTCCTGGGAGGACTGGGGCTGCACAGAGTTCAGGAGTTGGACTCCTTGGGGGAAGAAACTATTGCACAGACCTGCTTCCTAATACTGCAGGATCTTCTCCCAGATGGAAAATGAGTGTATGGAGTAGGGGTGGGAAGGTCAGCCACAATGCTGGTGGCCTTGAGGAAGAACAGGGAGGTGAATATATCCTGCAGACAGAGGAGAGAATTGCTCATGATATGCTCTGTTGCTTATACAACCCCATCGAGAGCTCTATGACCAGAGGCATGACAGTTCCTGTACCAGAAAGTGAAGCAACTGGTCAGGGTGCTCTTGATGGAGAAGGTTGTGAGGATGGCTGTGGGGTGGTGCTCCTACTTCAGCTGTTGAGCTCTCTTGGCCAGGGAAAAGGTCTTGGTCGGCTGATCCGAAATTGTTATTAAGATTTGCAGCCTTGATCAAGGGGAGTGTCTTTGTTATACCGGCAAAGGAAAAGGAGAGCACCTGACATTCATGTGGGGTGGGGAGGGGATAGTTTTCCCTGCTGGCTTGGTGTAAATAAACTTGACTTGACTTCTGGGCTCCAAACCTGATTGTGTGTAGTTGTGCCTTGCCAGCTTGATGCCAAAGGACAGGTTGCTTCTTGCTGCTTTCAGTGCTACATCATCTCCCACTTTAAAAGCAGAATCTCCATTTCCAGCAGTTTGTAAACTGAAAGATGCTGGTCGCCGCCTTTCTGAAGATGCTCCAGTTTGTGCACTCAAAGCAGTCCTGTAGGGCTTTGGTGGCCCCCAATGGCCATACACTGACCTGTCTTGTTACAGGTTTTGCCCTCCTCAGCAATGCTTTGTATGCTGGAAGGAGCATTACAGTGGCGTGGTCAGAAAATTCTGGGTGGGAGCAGGACATGGTGTGGGAGAATTATGTATCATTAAAGGCTGTAAGGTGCTCGAGAGAGACTACAGCGAAACTGTAGGTCAGAGGTTAGCTTTTCTTTGGTCTGTTTTACAAATAGCATTTTTGCAGTTATTATATGTACATTCTTTCCTTTTTACTAAAGTAAGTTTATAGATTTGTTTATGTTTGTAAACAAAACTGTTTTACATACCTCTGAGCTGTTAATGTACATGGGGCAAGTTTGTAAGAATTTAGTAGAATAGGCACCCCAGCAAAAATCTTTTATCTAACTATGGTTTAGCATGGTCCTTAATAAAGCAATGAATTCATTTCAAGTTATTTTGATTATACGAAATCAATTATGTTGAAAAGGCGAGACACTAAACAGTGTATTGCTAAAATTGTGCTCCATATGCATGTAGAATGTTGTGTGTTTGCGCCAACACGCACCCAAATGCCAGGAAGCAGCTGGGATGTGGAGTTAGGTGTGTTAGTTCTGCCTGAGTACGGTTGAGGAGGCAGGTGTGTTAGCTTTGCCAGCTCCACTACACCTGCTGTGTCCAACAGAGAGAGCTGTGCTGTAAAACTGAAGTGTGATAATAAGCGCCATACAAGGATCAAATCCAGAAACATTCACTTCGGTTCACTGAAGGAAGCACCATCTGCAGGTATTTGTTCCAAGTCTGCACCTCACACCCCAAGTTTCCTTAATTGAGCAATTAACTTTTCTTAATTGTAAAAGGGAAAGCTCATTTGGAAATGTGAGGCAAATTTGTACTGAATACCTGCAGACACTGCAAAGTTGGACATGGCTCAGTAGACTCAGTCCAACTAACAGGCAACCCACAGGAGATGTCCAAAGGAATCCAGATACCAACTGAGATCAGAGGTTTGAGATGTAAATTGAGATGTGAAATCAAAGGCCATAATTTGAATGCCAGATAAGTCCAGCTGTGCTTCATCACTCCAACTCAACCCAAAGATGTTCAGTGGAGTTTCATCACTCTAACTCAATGAAAAGAGATCCAATCAAGCATTGTCACTTCAACCAATTACAATTTTTTTCGATGTCCAGTGAAGCTTCATCAGTCCAACTCATCCCAAAGGTGTTCAGCAAAGCTTCATTACTCCAGCATAACCAAAAAGTGTTAATTGAAGTTTCAATACTCCAATACAACCCAAAGATGTTTAGTGGGGTTTCATCACTCTAACGGAATAAAAAGGTATCCAGACTAGTACTGTCACTTCAATTCAAACTTTTTCAGTTCAGCTTCTTACTTCAACTCACCCCAAAGGTGTCCAGTGAAGCTTCATCGCTCCAACTCACCCCAAAATTGTTCAGTGGGGTTTCATTACACTATCCAACAGAGGTTTATCACCCCAACATAGCCCAGAGGTTTTCAGAGGAGCTTCATCACTCCAACTTATCCCATCGGTGTTTAATGGTGTTTCATCCCTCCAGCTCATCTCGGTGGTGTTTAATTGAGTTTCATCAGTCTAAGTCAATCAAATGGTATCCAATTATGTCTCCGAAATGTGTTTTATCACTCCAACTCAGCCTAAGTGTGTTAAATGGTGCTTCATCACTCCAAATCATCCTGAAGGTGTTCAGTATAGTTTTATAACTCTAATTCATCCCAAACATGGTAAATTATTTTAAATCACTCCTGTCCAATTCAAATTGGTTTGCTTCTGCTAAATCATTTGAACTCATTCCAAAAATGGCGCTAGGCTGATGGAAAGCAAAAGACGTAAGATCTTCATAGTGTAATACTACTGAAGACCAGCAAGCCTTAGAGGGGATGAAAGTTTCTGTGTCTGCAGAGACCCATCTCGGCTCTCATTTGTAACAGCGTTAATAATGAAGGAAAGTTCAGGAACGGAGAGATACCAAGACACCAGGGTAATCTTATCTATTTGAAGTACAGAGAACATGGCTAGGAACAATATGCTGGAAATTTAGTTAAAAGACTGATTTTCTCAACCTAATTAATTAGCTAACAAGTACATAGTCATTACAATGGTGTGGTGTGAAATGTTTTGAGATCAAATGTTGGTGTATGTACACAGTGTTCTAGGCCAGAACTGCCACCCAAAAGCTTTTTTCCATACAGTTGTGGTCAAAAGTTTACATACACTTGTAAAGAACATAATATCATGGCTCTCTTGAGTTTCCCGTTATTT
>JBBPCX010000135.1:710289-726064 GCA_037974365.1 Hydrocynus forskahlii | reverse complement strand
TGTAAAACAGTCTAGAACCGGTGTTTCCCCTCAGAACTCAGAGTGTATCAGTAAACTCTGATTTCAGTAAATATAAATGGTGTAAAACAGTCTAGAACCAGTGTTTATCCTCAAAACTCAGAGTGTATCATTATGGCTGATTGGTGTATGTAGATGTTCACTAGGCAGATTACTTCTGGGATTTTCAGCTCAGCACTCAGTCTAGATATCCATGTTAGTATTTTGGCACAAAAGACAGCTTTTAATTGTTCTGCTCCACAGGAGCAAAGAGTTTGAGCTCTGCCCCCATATTGTAGAAAATGTCCCAGTACAGCCATCCAAAATGCCTTAGGCCATTGATGAGGATGTTGTTTTTAACACAGTAGAAAAGACAAAGACCACCCCATATAAACCCTTCCTATTCCACATTACTGAGCTCCTCAGGCCCCGGGTCCTGTGCTTATCCATTTTCTCCCTCTCCTCCTGACTGAGAGATGCAATGTGCTACTTCCTGCTCTGGTGGCTCCGCCCACTCACTCACAATTAGCCCCCATCATTAGCTCTAGATGAAACTGCGCCACACTTACTGCGGTCTCACAGCGCTCACTCTCTCCCCTCCATGAGTCACGCAGACCAGAGGCTTCTGAGAGACAATATTGCCATCTGTTGGAAGCTTGCCTACTCTCTAACATGCGAGAAGGACGAGAAAGACAGAGAGGCAGAGGGAAGGACGAGAGACAGAGAGGCAGAGGGAAGGACGAGAGACAGAGAGGGAGAATATGGTTGTATATGTTCAGCGCTGGGCAGTTAAACTGCAAAACATGCCCCCTTTACACGTCGGCAATACTGTACTTCATACAGTCGTGCCTGTAAAGCTGTTCCGAATTGGATTGCCAGCGATAAAGGCAGCAGAAGAGAGTGATTGACAGAGAGGGAGAGCATGTCTGTTTAGTCACCATCGTAAATCCTGACATCCTGATAGCACATCTGACCCTCTTTGAGGTGATGGCAGTCCGTCTCCCCGTGATAGCGGCTAGTTTATCTCATCTCCTCGCATGCGATGAATACAGCCAAGACCTTGAAGTGCAACCGCATTTGACATTCATAAATCGTACACCGACATTTGACTGTTTCTGGACGAATGCTCTAATGAAATGACTTAAAGGAACATGCTGTCATTTCTTAAAATGACTTTGTTTACATTAGCTCTGCATGCATGAACACTGTAAGCAGAATCTTTTTTTGTAATGTAGTCCTCATCCTATGTGATCAACTGTGGTTTAAGTAGCAAATTCTAAAAGACAGAGAGTTGAACCTTTGGTTGGAACAAAAAAAGGTAATTATACCTTTCTTATCACTTTTGTGGGAAAAGATCAGAAACATTACTTTTAATCTTTACCATCAGTGGGGAGGGGGGGATGTCCTGGGACAAAAAAGGCATCATAAACAGAACTGGTGTTATTATTGTTACTGTGGCAGCATGATACTTTTAGCTTTCTTTTCATTTTATATGTAAGTTTATGCTACAAGGTTTGTGTTTCTCCGGTCCTAGTTTCTGGCCACAGGACGCTGCTGCCTTGATATTTTGGTTGGTTAACTATTCTTAGTGTAACAGGGATACTGAGGTGCTTAAAATCTCCAGCAGTACTTTGTGATTAAAAAGAGGCTGTAGATGCAGAGAAACAGATGCAGTACAGTTTGTAAAATGGAAACCTCAAAATGCACTTGTATGGTAAATACACAACCAATAAAGGTACCTAATAAAGTGACTTATGTGTGTGTGTGTGTATGTGTGTGTGTGTGTGTGTGTGTGTGTGTGTGTGTGTGTATACAGAGAGAGAGAGAGAGCGGAGTGTGTGTGTGTGTGTATGTGTGTGTGTGTGTGTGTATACAGAGAGAGAGAGAGAGAGAGAGAGAGAGAGAGAGAGAGAGAGAGAGATTGTTGCATAATACGTGAACAAGGAGCCAATTGGACTAAAATGGGTACAATCTGAGGGGGCCGCCAGATGCAAATCTGGCTTCTTGTGGCACAAATTAAGCAATGTTTGGACATTCTCCGAAAAAAAGATGCTCCCTTGATGGAGTTTTAGTCACTCAAAGTACAAAGAATATAAATATATATCCCCGAAGGCACAGAATGGTCCCTATAGTATAATTACATTATGTACATTAAGTTAGTTTGGCAGACTACATTTACTTTCCCCAAAGGAAAGGGGCATATTTGTACTTTTTCATAACTGAAGTCAAGAAATTAAACAAAAAGCCCGGAATCACAGCAAAATAATATATATAACCACAATGGAATTATGTTCTCTAACTAAATACTGATGATACCTCCTCAGTGACCATTTTTGTGCCCTGAAAGGTGAAGTTTTTTTCTCTGACAGTGTAGGAAAAGAAAACATTTGCTTTACAGAATGATTGGTCTATCAGTCCATTACTCATAAAACGTTCACAGATGGGAAAAGGAGGTTGACCCTTTCAAAATGTGCAAAATAATAAGTAATAAATCCTGAAAAAAGAAGTCACAAGGGCCAGGTATGACCATGAAAGTTAATATCATCACAATGTGCAAAGGATGACCGACACTCAACAAGATCTGCGCTGTAATCTGCACACACTCACAAGCAAACACACACCAAGGATTCATAAGTGTAATGGTTCTTTCACATGCAATATGTTTTGTGCAATATTAATGTGTACCATTACAAATGTCCAATGTGTATATACACTATATGGCCAAAAGTATTGGGACACACTTGTTTTTCAGGGTTTGGGCCCCTTACTTCCAGTGAAGGACAATCGTAATGCTCCAGCAGACCAAGACATTCTGGACAAAGTCATTCTTCCAACTCTATGGACCCAGTTTGGAAGAACCTTTTCTATTCCAGCATGACTGTGTCCCAGTACACAAAGCAAGTTCCATAAAAACATGAGCTCGGTGTGGTAGAACTTGACTGGCCACACAGAGCCCTGACTTCAACCCCATCCAACACCTTTGGGATGAACTGGAACAGAGATTGTAAGCCAGATCTTCTTATCCAACATCAGTGCCTGACCTCATACATGCTCTACAGAGTGAATGGACACAAATTCATACAGAAACTCCAAAATCTTGTGGAAAGCCTTCCGAAAATGTCTGTCTACACAGGAATGATTTCCAGAGGAGGGTTTCAGCCAGAACGCCAAAAACCTTGGGCTGCATGTACAGTCAAAGGGGAGATGAATGATGAGAGGATGTCAGAAATCAGGAGCAGGGGGAGAATTGTTAAGACTATAAAACATCATGGCCTTTGTCAGCCCTGTGCGTGCCCTGTCAGCACAACAGCATGTCAGGAATGGCATGACTGATGATAGTAAAGCAAAGCAATAGCCAGAAATGGGCATAAGCTTGTTGACGGCGGGTCCACGAGGAGCAGGGAGGTCAATCATGTGAGACTTGATTCCAGATCATTTAGACAAGGACACTTATAGGTTTAACACAGGTGATGGAGAACAAAGAACTGAAATTTAAAGATGACAATGTTGGGTTGCAAGGAGGGAAGAAGTGAGGAGAACCATGAAATCTGGGGAGAAGCCAAAGCTGAAATCACTACATGAGAAGTGTTTGATATCTCAGGCCACAGCAGACCTGAGGTGCACTAAAGAAGAGGAAGAGCATTGAAAATGTTGAAGCTTGTGCCTGAAGAACTGGACGCAGTGAAGTTGGAGCCAAAAGACCAAGAGTGTGATGTGATGATGGGGGATAGAGGTTGGGATGATTAAAAGAGGGTTCATGATTAATCGAGAAGGGTTTAGGATCATACAGAGAGGCATGGGGTGGGATGAAGAGAGTGGAAGATTGGATAAGGAGAGAAAGTCTGGGAAGAAGAAGGGATTGTGATAAAAGAGTGATGCTTTAGGATGGAGGAGGATGAAAAGGTGCAGGTGGACTGCGATAGAAGGGAGTGAAAAGGCAGAAGCCCATCGAGGAATCAGTGGATTGATTGCAACCAAATTAAGTCTGAAAGGAAAGCCAGAGGGCCCTATTTTCCTGATACAATTCGCAACAACCTACTTAGGCCAAAAACTGCTGCCTGTTGCAGAAGGGAAGACACCAAAAATGCTTGCGAAAGTGCATTGTTAAATTTTGTACTTTTCAGACGTAACATATTAGATGTCTCCATGGTTTGAATTTGGTACATGTTATTTACTGTTTATGAAGGTTACACGGCTTGATCAGCAAACGTGTAAAATATGGGGCAAACTTGATAAAGCTTTATCCAATCGGATTTGGAGGAATGCTTCTGAAACTGCTGAATTCTCATCCACCACAACTAACAAAACTACCTCTGTTAAACTAAAAGCAGATTAGTATTAGTTTTGGTATTAGGCCATCCTATAAATACCACAAGGTAGGTAAGGGCAAATTTAGTGACAGACAGGTGGCAAAACATAACATATACGCATGATTGTGTGGCTCTGTAACATTGGAAAATGTCTAATTATTAATTGTCATCTTATAACCCAGAAATAAATGTTTCAGAAAGGAGACTTGCATGAAGTAGGACTAAACGATGGCCTGACACCCTGTCCAGGCGGTTTCTACGCTTTTCACACCCTGCAACCCTGGTTAAAAATAAGCAGTTCATATAAGGATGGATGTGATGTGCCAAGCAATTCGCTTCAAAGCTCTGTGTTATTAGGTTTCCCTACTTACAACTTCTTAGGCCAACAGCAAATATTGTAGAATATCATTAAAAATCCAGTCCTTGAGACGTGAACTTTCCATGCTACCATAAAAACAAATAACTGTTCAGCCCTAGATGGTGGACAAATTTAGTAAAACCCATTTACATGGAACACACTTCTCGTTTGATTAAGCTCCATCAGTCATGACAACTGAATAAAGCTATGTAAACTCAGCTAGATTCCCCCATACAGTATCTAGAGTGCAGTGCGACAGTATGCTTTGGAATGAAGCAAAAAAAAATAATGCTAGCAATCTAGGCTACTTTACGGTTAAAGCAAAATAATTGTATCCAACGAAGTTTAGCCATTATGAAATATCAAGAAAGATTCGATATATACCTACATGACTATACACATTGGTAGAATGATAGGAGAACATGTCACTTAAATGTACAGCACCAAAAAATGAATAAACTAGTTGAGTTGGAGAGAAATTGTAACTGTTTAAAATAAATCTATCCATTTTATGATTCTTTCACAGTTTTATTAGCATTAAGATTATTTTAGCTGGTAGAGAGAGTGTTCAGTGTGACACTTGTTCTACCATTTAACACTGATCTTTTGGGAGGCTCATCCCTGAATCATTAAATGGGTGTCATGTAGACTTCACTGGAAATTCCAGTACATTTCCACTAAATGACAGTTCCAGGACTCAACTCTGTTTACTCTTCACATGATCCGAAGGTGCTGCGGCCCAATTTAACCCCCACACGTCTCAGAGATTTAAAGAACTACAGTGAATGAAATGGCAAAGGACAAAAATGGATTACCAAGAGTGCTTCATAAAGAAGGAGAGTGAGGTTAGCAGCATGCAGACTCAACATGGGCAGATATTTGCCTCATTCGCTTTACAGTAATGTATTCTATTACTCACTTAAACTCCAACAGAATAAGTGAGATGGACTGTTCACCATATCAACTGAGCGCACTGCAGTGAAAGACAGTTAAAGACAATAAAATCTATGGTTTATATTGTTTTGCATAGATTTGAAAACACTTTAAGTCACACGGTTTAAGCGTGGAGAAGTTTGTTTGCAACTGACTGACCTACTGTACTCCAATCCTCCAATATTTGTATATATAATCCACAAAAAAGATGCTAGACATTGTTTTTTGAGAGATGCCATAGAAGAAACCACTTTAAGTTCCCTAAAGAACCACATCTTCCAAAAATAAAGACTTTGAATGGACTGCATGCTGTAGTTTGTATTGTCCACATCATTAGGTATAAATATAAATGCATAAATGTAATTAAAACCTGACAAGACTTTTTGATGCATACTCACTGAAATGTGTCTCAGAGCGCCAACCTTCATATGAGGGTTCTTCATCTACTATGATATGTAAATGTTCTTTCAACTTTGAAAGGGATTTTTGAGTGAGAAGAACATTTCAAAATCAGTTCTTTTGGGAACCAAATGGGTAATTCAATTCAATTGTGTTAAACACCCTGGCATACCCACAATGAAGTGTTACATTATTGACCTCACTGTTTATTGTGTTTCCACTGCATAAGTGGAGGGTCTTTAAACTTTATGAAGGTTCCTCACACTCACATCTCATTTACAGTAATGGTTCTTTAAAGTGTTGCTTCAGATGCTGGGGTTCAGAGTTGGAGTTATAATCTGAACATTTTAGGTGTCCCTAAAGACTGATCTGAGAATCACTGAAAGATTTTTAGGAAACCAAAAGTTGTTCCTCTATGGCATCCCATGAGGTTGGCCCAAATAATTTGATTGAGTATTACTGTAATTAAATATGTTGTTATAAGAGCCTGTAACTTGGTCCTAAAAGCTGCTTAGTCCTTTTTATGCCCTTGAAATACATATGGTGAAATATTATTTATTCTGGAAGGTTTACATCCATTGCCCACTTTACTGATACACTACTGTATTGCCTATTTATTGTGTGTCAGATTTACATCCAATCCATGCTATACTGTTACACTGTTATGTTGTCTTTTTATTGTATTGTACCGTCTCAGACTTATATACCACTGACACTATACTGTTACATCGCACCTTTTGAGCAGCATGATACTTATGGTGTAACACTCTATGGGTCACTCTATACTCTCACATTACATTGTTGTGGTGTCTATTTATTGAGTAACCTTGAACTTCGAACCTTTGCATGACAACAATGGCAAACTAGCCAAATTACGCAATGAACTTTATTAAAAGAGCTGTTCGCACCAGCCCTAGCATCAGTTCTGGAACTCCTTTTTGGCACCTTTATGTTAAACATTTTGTAGCGTTGGTGTTGAGCTTACGTGTTGGGCCTATAATCTTCAGGCATTTAAATTTTCACAAAAATACCAACTGCCTTGTGTTGCCTCATTTATGTGGATTTTGTAGCGCCAACTCTCACCCATGCTCACCCAGCGTAGAAAATTACCAAAACACATGTTACAAAAACACCAGTATGTTTTCATTATGCAGCTATGAAGATATGCCCCTGAGGCAAAAGAGGAGGCACTTGAGAGAGCAAGGCAGATTGAAAGATGAGGAACGGTGGCAGAAGGAGAAGGAAATGCTGCAGAGTGGCCATTGCTACAGATTATTATTATTATATGTTGCAGATATATTATTATTATTATTATTACATTATTATTATTAGTAGCAGTAGTAGTAGTAGCAGTGGTAGTGTAAGTTATATGTATGTATCTTCATAAAATGCCTTCATTTGTGCCCTTGTGAGTTGTTTTGTTATTTGGTAGTATTCAGTATTCCTTTTACAGCTGAGTGGTAAAGCATGTTAAATGGGTTTTCACTCCGCAATAGTCGAGACCCTTTGGTGGGCATTGATATGTAAACAGGCACCATTGCAGGAAAATAACATGCTATCAGTGTTAGCCTCCTCCTACTTCTCTGCTACACTGTTGATTGTAGTCCCAAAGCCAGGTTTTGAAAGTTGATGGATTTTTGAACAAATCATGGTAATTTCACAGGGAGTTAATGCCCATCTTTGTAAGCTTCATGCTTTTTCCTTTGGCAGCTAACCAGTGTGGCAACTTCTTGGGTGAAATTCTCAAACATTATCCTGGTTTTTGACCTCCAGGCACAGAAGTGTAAAGGTTTCACTGCCTGTGTCAGGAATTTAACGCTGTGCACAAGCCAAAATCTAACCTCAGACATGCTATCTACAGGGGTACGGAGGTGTATTCCCCAGAGTAATACACCTGACTCAGCTCACGAGGGTCTTGAATTGACTGAACAGTCAAATCAGGGGTGTTAGAGCATGGAGCGCACTAAAACTAAACTGCAGAATGTGTTCCCTGTGCCAGCTGTTCTGAGCTATACAGAAATGTCTGTATGTATGTATATATATATACACACACACACAACACCAATCAAATGTTTGGACACGCATTAAATGATTTCCTTTGTTTTTATTATTTGCTACATTGTAGATTAATCTTGAAAACATCACCTATTGCTCTGATGACAGCTTTACAAACTCTTGGCATTTTTTCAGTCAGATTCATGAGGAATCCCCCTGGAATGGTGTTTAATTAACGGGTGTTCTTCATCAAGAGTTCATTAGTGGAATTTCTGGCCTTCTTGATGTGTTTGGGACCAGTGGATATCTTCAGATGCACAGACATTGAATGAAACACATATTTACATAATGGTTGTATAGTGTACTTTTTGCATTATACTGTTATATTGTATAATCTTAACTCTTTTGGTTGTGCTGCTTCTTGTTTGATATCTTGTCTTGTACTGTCCACTGCTGCTGTAACAATGCAAATAAAATAAAATCTTATTTGGGTTAATATATGTGCTGATCCAATACTCTGTATGAGATTGCATAAATCAAGGGCGTCGTCGCCATTCAATCAGAGGGGGACGTGTCCCCCTCACATTTCACAATTATTCGTTTGGATGCCACATTTCACATAAATAATTAGTTCACCCAGCGCTGTTGAATCTTGAATCTTTCGCAAAAGCATCCACTCCACTTAATCGATCGAAGAACACACACCACTGGAAATCCGAGCAGCCTGTCTGTGCACTGACGATTCACTTCACTCGCATGCATGAGCTGGAGGCGAACCCGAGCGGATTTCCAGTGGTGTGTGTGTGTTCTTCTATCGATTAAGAGGAGTGGATTCTTTCGCAAAAGATTCAAGATTCAAGATTCAAGTTTTAAGATTCAGCAGGGGTTTCCAAACACCCCCACCCCCTAAAAGGACGAGAATTTGCACACACGCAGCAACCCTGTCCACACCCAAACCCCGCCCCATGCACAAACCACGCCCCACGCACAAACCCCGCCCCACGCACAAACCCCGCCCCCACGTGTAGACCAATGCGTCCCCCTCACATTAAAAATGCTTCGGACGCCCCTGCATAAATGCTTGACTAAACTTAACTAAAGAGCTGTTAAAACAGATACACAGATGAGGACATGAGTAATTCTCATTGCGGGAGGAGAGTGTTGATTACAGCTGTAATGTCGCGGTTGACCACTGTTGGTTAGTTTTTGTTATAGACACTTTTATTTTGAATTGAGTGTTCGCGTCATGCTTAACAGGTGTTGGGGTTTTGTGTTAAGTGACTGTTTGTGCGTATTGGTTCAAGTTTGAGTCTTGTGTGTATTTAAGTTCTAAGAGTTCTTGTTTTTTAAAGTTGCTGGTTATCCCTAACAAATACTCTCACGCTACCCATTCCTTATGTGTCTGCTGTATTAGTTATGCTTTGTGTTTAAAGGCCCTCGTGCCTTTTTATGTTCTGTTTTTATACTTTTCCTCATTAAATAAGATGTGCTTCAGGTGATCACCAATCAGTCCCTCATGAAGCAGAATGAGGTGCTTGTGAAGGAATTTAACAGACACTGGCATGGAATGGTTGTCATGCTCAGAGATGCTGATTTCAAAATAAGTTGCTGTGGTCTCTTACTTTTTCTGGAGCTCTATGTCCAACAAAGATCCACTAGTGATTCAGGTATGCATAATAGACACATAGTAGTCACTATATGGGTGTAGAACTTCAAATTTTATACTTTTTTATTTTCCTCTTGAGGAAATAGGGGACCGTTTCAGATCCGAGTTCATCCAGACAAATGTTAACAGCTTAGTTGTTTAAGAGCGGGAACGAAACAGTATAGGATTGGAATCAGTATGAGGTAGATACATATTTTTACCTCCTATCACTTACAGTGGCCCATAGTATTTGTGTAATATCCTGAAAAACCCTATCAGAATGTGCTGCAAGATTCTTATATAATGAGCTGCAGAGATGTTATCCTTAATGTTCATTCCATGCCAACTCTCTAAGGGCCTGACCAGTCACGCAATGGGTTTTGAGTAGATAAAAATTCACAAAAATTTTTAATTTAGTGCATAACACAGTGATCCATGGTGTAACTTCAAATATTGCAAAAAGGACTGAATAATTCATGGATTGGCTAGAAAAGTAGGAATATTATGTAAAATGATAATAATATTGCAAAGAAAATATTGATTTAAAGCACATCAAGCAATGAATTAATCTGGGAATTTATTACCGTGAAACCTGCTGATTTAAAGTGAAGTATATCTTTGTACTATTAGCCCAGAAATACTGTATGTCAGCTTGGTTCACTTATGCTTTAAGCAGTTAAACTCAACATTTAAAATGTAACTTAAAAATAAAATAAGACCATCTTTAAAAGTTCATAACTAAAAACTAATCAGAGTGTAGCTTAGAAAAATGTGCATGGCTGCTTGAATTAACATTGAACATTTTTGCGTAAATTGGTGGGGATGTTTGGAAATGTATTGGCTTTCATACTTCATGAAAACAGTGAATTCAAAATAAGTTGATTTTAAATATATGGACAGGAGAGTCTGGAGAAGGAAACATGTGGACTTTTTTGAAAGAAAAATATGATGAAAATTTTATTTTTCCCTCAACATAGGCCTTTTAAGAATGGCATCCATGCAATATGCTTTACCTCTCCCAAAACAAAACAATGCTTCATTGTCCATCTCCATGTAAATGTTATCCAGGATCCTCTGTATTGCCACTAGAAGGCTACTATTTCCAAAAGCAACTGCTCTGTGAACAAGAATCTCCAATAATTTGTCAGCACAAGAGCGTTTCGCGGGTAACTACTGCCTGCAGTGATTGCACTCGTTCATCAAATGACACAAAGGCGAGGATTTAGAGAACAAGCACTTTACATTGCAAATCCTTCCATCTCAATTAGCACACAACTACAAATGCCACTGGATGGAGTGCCAAAGGAACGGTAGACACAGACCAGGTTCTAACAGTGGGCTGGACTTCAGGGCCGCCCATGAAACTCAGGCCAAGCCACTTAAACTTAATGAGGCATTGCTACAGCTCCACCTAAGCGTTGTGATATTTTAGCATCACAATATAATAAGCACTCAAGTGGAAGAGGACCATTAGAATATTTGTCATATTCAGTGTTGCTTATTCAGTCTAATGTGAGCTGTTTAATCCCAAAACCACTGTAATACATTAGGTATAAAATAGAATAAACCCCTTAAAAATATTCTTATTTTGCTGCGTTGCAGTTTCACATGAAGACAAAAAAATTATCCTGCTTTATTTACTCAATGCAGTTGAGTGCAACGTATAATGTCTAAGTGAAACCTAGGATAGTAACAGTTTAGAAAAAAATATATTGCTGTAAACTGAACCTAGCAGTACTCAACTGTTTAAGCAAGTTGCTCTTCAACTAATGCAATAATTAAGCTATTAACTAATTATCTTTTTTAGATGGACCTGGCTTACAACTCTTTCATGTTTAGCAGGCTGAAGATTCTCCACAAGGGGGAGTCCTTCATAAGACTTTTGTCAGAACATAACATTGTCTTTTTGCCTTTTTTTATTAATTTGAAAACTACAAATGCCCTTTACATTGTGTATAAGTTTTATAATGAATGTACTTGTGGTCATTGACCAACATTACCTTTTTCCCTCATTTGCCAGTATGTTATTATTTTTCCATGTCCTGAAAAGCAGCTATTTTGTAGAGGTTTCACAGTGACTATACAGAGCTTCATATCAGTGGCGTGTTTTCTGATTCTTGGACAGGTTTTGGACAGATTTTAGTCATAAATAATCCCACATGCTAGATAGGTCTCCCCATGTCCCTCAGACCATCCTACCCACTCAAAGCAAACAAGGCCTATTGTGCTCACAGCTAAGGATGACTGATATGGCCCACACTTAGTTGTTCCACTTGTGAGTTCTTTGAACATGAACAGAGTCACAGTGTTCAAAAATCACATGAAGAGAAGCAGGCACAACTGCACAAGAATAACTATTGCAAAATCATTTATTTGTACGTTCATGCCACAATGAATTGAATGTGAACATGTGTATCACCTGGAAACATGATACCGACCCTTTGACTAATGCATGAATGTGGCTATTTTTGTTCCTGAATCTCTGCTTTCCTGTTAATAACGTGATTTCTCAGTGCTGTTGTTGCATTTGTTTGATGTGCAAAAAAATGGGATATATCAAAGGATCTATCAGTTCGTTGACTTTATTTCATTTATTTCACAAATTAGTAAACACATGAATGGGAGAATGTCTCACATCATTGGTGTTTGATGGGGACTCTGATGAACCAAGACAATAATAATAAAGTGCGACGTGATCAGAGTGGCACTCTGAAAAAAATCACAGTGAGTACAACAACAAAGGAAGCCTTTTCTACAGAAACACTGTAGATCACAGAAAGCTTAGATTTTATTGATGTCTCACCACTCTGTACATACACATGCTCTTCCGGCAGGAGATTTAAATGAGTTTAGGGAACTTCAGCAAATTCACAAGCAGTGGGATGCTTGGTTTGATTGGATTAAAAAACGACAGAAAGCAAAAAAAGTCTAAGACATGGCATGGGACTGAACAAGGGGGAGGTCAGTTTTCAAGACACACAACTAAAGCCTATGTTCGACTGAACTAACTCTTTAGACTTGAAAATAAAGTGCTACATGACAAACAAGTGCACCAAACTGGAATTGTGCATGGATTCTGAGAAAGTTCTGTTTTCTATTACATTTTGCACACTGTAAAGATCTTGCTTCTGTTTGTAATATTACTTGGAATATTACAGTGGAATAGTTCACTGTTTGCGTCAGTGTGTGTGCACAGGTTGCTATTCTTTTCTTAACTATTTTAGTGTGAGCTGTGTAAAAAATAAGAAACGCCTCCATATGTGTTGTGAGTGCAGTAGTGTTTGTAGAGCAGCTTTTTTATGGTCTGTATTCCAGCAGCTTCACTCCTGATTCCGTTTCTGATGGATGAAACAGAGTCACACATGCACACACTCTGCTCTTAACATAACTAATCAATTGTTGCAATTGTAAAATAATGTAAGAGTTTTGTGTAGTTTAACATTTCCAAGGTATAATAAATTATTTATATGTATTATAAAAAAATTTTCTCCAGACATTTTTTGGTTTGGAATTTTGAATCAAGTGATGTCAATGGTGTATAAAACAATAGTGACATGCACATTTTACACTGACACATTCCCACAAAATGCAAAAGAAATAACCAGGAAAAAAATGAAATGGTTGCTTAATTTTTTACCATGGCTGTATGTGTGTACGTGTATATATATATATATATATATATACACACATATATGCATACACACACACACACACACACACACAAACACACATATATGTTTAGTTTTATAACCTGGTTACCGCGAGCTGGGAACACCACCCAGTGACAAGCAGCAATGGTTCTGTCTCCTTATGTGTTGCTGGTGTGACCATAGCATGACGATTACTTATTACTGCAAACAGCCAACTCTCAATGGCAGCTGGTCGCTCACGTGACCATGGCATGAGATCCACTGGTTGCTAAGTGGGTTGGTCCTTGTTTCAGTGGCAAAAGTTTCTCTCACATGTGGTCAACTGCTCAAGACATGTTATATCAGATTATATCCAAATGTGCTTCATTTCTAATAGACTTTCTTATGCGTTTCTAACACTGTAGAGCATACTGTTATCTATTACAGCTGATAATAATGTATTGCTTATTAAAAACCTGGAGTACATCTTGAGGCCTTGAAGCCTTAGCTGACATTTATTAATAACCATCCAGAGTCAGAAACTACATGTGCATGTTTATTACACGCTTCCATTTCCTGTTAGCTACATTTGACTCAAAGAACCAGTGCTTAACACAGAGGGAGGGGGTCCGGAGAGTGGTCAAGCGGGGGTGCGCCCAGCAAAAGAGCAGCAAACGGCGACCGTGTAGGAGAATAAACACCGGTTTTAGACTGTTTTAAACCATTTATATTTACTGAAATCAGATTAACTCTGAGTTCTATGGGTTAAGACTTACTAAGACTGGTTCAAAATGCTGTAAACTGACCCACCGTACCACTCATTTTTCAGTCATTTTTTCCCTTCTTAATTTCTCCAGGAATCTAAAGTGACCCTGTAATCTAATCTAATCACTGAAAGACACTGAGTTACACTGACACTGTATCACAATAGGGGGAGGTATGTCACCTGTACCTGAGTGGTAAATATCAATGTGATGAGTTCAAGGATAATTGAAAAAAATATATTTCAAAGCCCTAATTTCAATGATGGGACAGAGAGGAAGAGTGAAGGACAGAGAGGTGAGAGGAGAGAAGAAGAGAAAATGAGAGAGAGAGAGAGAGAGAGAGAGAGAGAGAGAGAATGAAAGAGAGAACATTGCATGGTGGAACCGAAAACAGCACTTTAGTTAAGGCCTCAGAGGACGTGCGAGCAGGTGCCTCATGCGTTTAAACTTCAGCACTGCGTGTTCAGACGCTCTCACTCCAAAGTGCTGCTTTATTTGGAATTGCGACGTCCTGCTTTGAGGTGAATGATTCAATAAAAACCTGTTTCACCGAGAAACAAGAGTGTAAAATTTAATCTGTACAAAATGAGTTCGCCACACCACTTTCTGCCGTCATCACTTATTCATCGGGTGAAAATGTTCCCCTTTCGTCCTACTGAGCAGAGAGAGAGAGAGAGAGAGAGAGAGAGAGAGAGAGAGAAAGGTGGGGGAGGAATAGACACAGAAAAAAGAAAAAGAGAGAAGAAAGAAAGAAAGAAAGAAAGAAGTGAGAATGAGTAAAAAATGTAAAAGGAGAGAGAGAGATGTTTAGAAAAGGAATGTGGAGGATGGAGAGAGCATGAAGAGAGAGAACAACAAAAAATAAACAGAGAGAGAAAGAGAGACAGAATTAAGAAAGGGAGAGAGAAGGACTGACTGAAGGGAAAGATGTAGAGAGAGAGAAAGAGAGAGAGATAAGTGATAGACAGAGATGAGCATAAGGAGAGAGAGAACTATTTAAGAGTTTTTCAGTGTGCTTTAATCATCTTTCCGCTGCACTCGTTTCTGAGTGCTGTTAGTATCTGGGTCATCCAGGAACCAAACTGGGTTCAGCCGCAGCGGAGCAGCAGGAGGAGCTGGATGAGATACAGCGGCCCGGTCGGGTGGTCTTTCAGAGGTGGGCAAATATGTGAAAATAGCTCTCTGAGCACTGGAGGAGAGAAATCACCCGACTGGCAGCTTTTACATTATTTTCATGGCCTTGCACTGAAACGGCGGAGCGAGAAGCCATTCTTCACTTTCCATTCCGGGCCCTTTGTTATAGTTCTACCTGAGGGCTTTCGGTACTGGGCGGGTGGGGACCCAACAAAACAAGACAAAGTAACAGATTGCGCGGGCCATTCGCTCGCATACGTCACTGCAGGGTGTCAGCTAGCCTTGCTTGTGGATATTAAGGGAGTGATTCATTTTATTTATTCAGGTTTTTTGTTATTTTCCCTACAAGACCTTCGTACGGACAAGCCCTCACCCACTCTGGTCTTCCCACCAGATGGTCCGGTCCATTCCTAAGAGGTGGAAGTATGTATGTCCAAAGTAAAGAGAAACACTCAGGTTTGTGGACTCAAGGCAAAAAGCCATGGTGCTGCAAATGCACCAAACAACTTTAGTGTCCTTGCATGAGCTAATGTGGAGAAAGAGAGAGAGAGAGAGAGAGAGAGAGAGAGAGAGGGAGAGAGAGAGAGAGAGAGAGAGAGAGAGAGAGAGAG
>JBBPCX010000135.1:693176-710189 GCA_037974365.1 Hydrocynus forskahlii | reverse complement strand
GGAGAAAGAGAGAGAGAGAGAGAGAGAGAGAGAGAGAGAGAGAGAGAGAGAGAGAGAGAGAGAAACAGGGAGAGAGAAAAAGAGAGAGATAAACAGGGAGAGAGAAAGAAAGAGAGAGAGAAACAGGGAGAGAGAAAGCGAGAGAGAGAGAAACAGGGAAAGAGAGAGAGAGAGAGAGAGAAACAGGGAGAGAGAAAGAAAGAGAGAGCAAGGGAGAGAGAGAGCAGGTGGGGTCAGACGAGATGACACCATACCTCCTGCAGCGAAACTGCTGTTTTGATCCGGGACCGTGATGACACACATATTCCACCCGTCAATCATGTCAGAACGGAGGGATTGAGACAGACGCCCAGAACCCAAAGCCGGAAAGAGCCAGGGGGCCGCCATGTGTCCACGGCACTTCGCTTTATATTAGCAGCATTTCAGGAATAGCTCACCCGGAACATGTTCCCACACACAGTAGAGTTACCAAATATTGTTAAATTCTAATAATTATAATTCATATATTATACTGTATTAACAACCAGTGTCATCTTTTTTTTACGTATTTCCAGAACTCCATAGCCTTAAAAGCATATGGAGTTCCATGGAATTCCCCTCTCCCTTCACAACCAGTTGTGCAGTAGATTACCCCACCAGTGGGAAGACCCTCAGTTTTCATAACATACACTAAACTTATTGAACATAACAAGAAGCCTTTATCAATTCAATCCATTTGTGACAAAGAGCTAGAAAGCATGAACTCACATTTGAATTGGCAGACGTTGTCCAATCTGGATATAACATCTAAGAATGTAGCTCATCAGTTGATTCACTATGAAACTATTCATAGAGCGTATATTACTCCCTATAAGAGATTCCGCATGGGGCTGCAATCTACTGTCCGGGGACATTTCCACATATGTTTTGGGATTGTCCAATTAAGTGCAAATTTTGGTTTGATGTGAATTCAGATTCATCTGATTTATTAGAGACCTCTTATGTACCTAACCCTGCCTTTTGTCTTCTTAAAACTTCTGGTGTTAACATAAAGCATACTCAATACAAAATGGTTTTCACTGGATTTACTGTGGCAAAGAAAACAATCACAAATCACTGGTTCACTCCTGGGATCAATCTTAAGTCTTACTAAAATTGTTAATTTAGAATTCACCACTGCAAGACTGAACAGAGCACGACCTTAAACTGTGAATGCCTGTAAAAACTTCTTATTCAAAGTTTTTCATTGGAGACTGTAAATGAAAGGACTGTAATGTACAATGTACACCTGCTATCTTTACATTGTGAGAAGGCTTTTTGAAATGCCTGCGACTTCACTTCCACTTCGTTTTAGAATTTAATAAAAACTTTTGATCACAAAAAAGAAACTTTGTACATCCACTTACTGGCCACTTTATTAGGAACACCTACCTTGTACTTCCCCTCACTGGCCACTTACCTTGTCACCTACCTTGCCACTCCATACAGGTGTACATTTACAGACTGTAGCCCAACAGTTGCTGCCTCCACCTTTTCTCACTTCTCAGTTTCTGACTACAGGACCAGTGCTGTCCAGATATTATTTGTGAGGTGGATCATTGTGAGCACAGCAGTGACCAGTGTTAGTGGCATTGCTATTAAGGAAGATCCATTTCGATACAACTAACCAGTACCTTCCATTAATTTTGGGAAACCTAACATTACAGGTAAACAGTTTGTTTACCATCTGTTACTTTCTGAGCTCCCTGCACTGTTATTGTAGCTCCATTGCAGTGGATGAATAGCATTTGCAGCAAACAGGTTATAAGGAACACAGAGAAGTTGAACTGACAGAGCTTCTCATCCCTAAACATGTTTGTGTCTCACATTTCAAATAATCTCAATTACCACGCCTTGGCCAGACTGTGGCTGCCTGTAATACTACAGAGCCTTTGTTGCTTCGGCAGGTTTCTGACGCAGGCGTCTGTGTATCAGAGCTGGGGCTTTCAAAGAGCGCATTAAAACTGAGATGCTTCAAAAGCTTCCTGCGATCTGAGGCGTCGTGGGCAGGCTTTGTGAGAGTCTGTGGAGGAGACGAGGCGAGGCGTATGCCTCCACGACCCCGAGTGACAGATTCGCTGTGCGTGTCAATCACCCGCACACACTCCCACACTGACAGCATGTGTGGCACAGGCAGGTAATAAGGGAAGACGGTTAAAACGTGCTATTAACAAACCTTTACACTGTCAATCAACACACAAATGCACGTGGGAGAATGACGGGAGACTAACCTTTTAATGTGCTGCGTCTTTGAACGTCACTTTGACTCATATTTAAAGACGCCGTTAGCCTTAAGCTGAACCCGCTGTTTCACCAAGTCAGTAATGTTAGCGCTTGGTGAACCCGTCTTCTGATACACTTCCATGCCAAATTATTGCAGACCAAGTTCTTAGGCTAATTGTCAGTTCAACTTTAAACTCCTTTTATAACATTCAATTATTTTTGGCTTTAGCCACATTTTGTACTTTGACCACTAGATTAGAAACCGCTACCCTGTATTTCCACTCACTGGCCACTTCATTACAAACACTTACTTTATATATTTGCTATATAGATCTGCAGTAACAGATTAATAAAGGTTAAGACCTCAAAAGAATGAAAAGAAAACATCTTTTTTTGTCATACCTAGGTTGATTCAGCCAAGTAAGGTTTGCCATTAGTTAGGACTTTAGGAGCTGGACTGAAGGTCAAGCATTAGATTAACTACCACCATCATCAGGAAATGACAGGAATCAACTAAACAAAAATCTCTTTAGGTCACTGTCGACCTAGTGTTAGCTCTGTGGCAGGGTCCATTGCCAAAAGAGTCACTGTTACAAATACAAGCTACAAATACACTGTGTCCTTTATAAGCTCCACATAAAACATATGCAATGTGTTTTACATGCTGTAGAGCAGACACAAAACGTTTATGTACACCAGCAGTTAGCTAGTACAAGGAACGTTCAAAAGTCTCCGCACTTTTGTATTTTCGTCGGAAACGGTGAAGGCTGAGAGAGTAGTAATTGGGCGTGTCTGAGAGTGTCATGTGATGCTGGGAAAACTGCATCGCAAAGGAAGGTGACTATGTAGAAACGGAGTGTAATTTGTTTTTGAAACTGGTTTGAAATAAATAGGGTTAAAAAAAGAAAGAGAGAGAGAGAGAATGATCCTAATACTAACATTCTATTTGAAATCTCATATGGTCTCTTGCAGAGGTTAGGATTATTGTAGCTTATTTCTTGACACTTATGGCCTAGTTCAAATAGTCAAGAGTTTGTCAGAGTAATCATTTCATCTGACATATTACCACTGTAATTCTGCTGCACTTAATAGTGATATACTAGCGCTTGTAGATTATCACTAACTGGAAGAGTAAACTGCTAAATCTGCTAAACTGTCATTAGTTTCAGCTGCAAGTGGTGACAGTAGCATGGTTCCACTTTTTTGGCATCAAAAGTTCTGGTACTTTGTGCAGTGAAAAAACATCCACATTTCAGGATCATTCAATTTATACAGTATTGTGGTGTAGCAACTTTGGAAAGTTCGTAAATAAACAAATATTCTCTTGGGCTAAGTTCTACAGCTCATCACTATATTCACGATGATGTAGGTTTTACGTGTATAAAATACTTGGTTCCCTTGAAATTCAGGTCACATTGGGACAAAAAGAAAAACGACAACTAATTAAATGGCTGACTTTGATCTTAAACTGAAAATATGAGAGGGATCTATTCTGTCAGGTGCAGTTATTCAGAAAATTAATAAAAATCTATGTAGCAAACAAAAAACTTTTTTGGTCACTGTCTCAACAGGATATGGGTGTATGAGGTTGGCAATGAACAGAAAAGAGACACAGTAGAGCCTGATTAGTGTGTGAAATGTCCTTGGTCAGTATTAACACTGCTCTTGACTACAGAGCAAAGCTAGAAAGAACATTGTCAGCAATTGAAAAGAGTAATCGCAACACCCACCCTGAGTCTCCAAGGCAGTGGTCTTATGCAGAGATTTTTTAAAGGTTCTAAGGTCTCAGCCACAGAAAGAAAAAAAATGTACTTAAGTACGTCAGTAAAAGTTTGGGTACTGAGTCAAAATCTTCCACAATTAAAAAAAAAAAAAAGAAAGAAAGATGGTCAATATAATAAATATATCACCATATTTTTATAATATAAAGGATTCTGGATGCTAAGCTTATTATAACTATGTATGGCCAGCCGTCACGTCATAGGGTAAGTGCGCCTCTTCAGGCTGTGGCGGAGGTGCTTAAAAGTCAAAGATCTGACACTCATCTGATCTGCATCTCCTCTGGGGCCTTTCAGCACCTGGGACAGCGACTGTGCTGTACTGTAGAGAGGGAGGGCGGCGCCCCGCGATGAGTCGCAGTTTAGGATAATTCGGCCATCACCTTCATCCACCAAACTAGAGAGTATAAAAGGGCTCGAAAACATGGGGAGTCGACGTAGATGTTCCAAGGCTGCCGTGACGTCTCCCATCCTTCCCCGACAGAATAGAGCCCGGAGGACTTCCCGCCCAGCCAATAGCTCTGCTGGTGCTGAACGAGCCCAAAAGCTGCTGGATCCTGGTCTCAAAGAGCCCCCTCAAGCCTCACCACCCTGCACTACCCAAGCCTACCTCCGCACGGCAAGACACCATCACCCACCTTCACTTCCCCTCACTTTGTTGAACTTTGTAAATAAACTGAACTTTCCTTTTCACAACCTCTCCACAAGGTTTTTGGAGTTTCTGTGGAAATTTGTTCTTTCATTGTTCTTTTCATTCATTCTGTAGAGCATTTATGAGGTCAGGCACGGATGTTGAGAAGGCCTGGCTCACAATCTCCGTTCTAGTTCATCCCAAAGGTTCTGGATGGGGTTGAGGTCAGGGCTCTGTGTGGGCCAGTCAAGTTCTTTCAGCCACGTCTTTATGGAGCTCGCTTTGTGTACTGGGACACAGTCATGCTGGAACAGAAAAGGTTCTTCCCCAAACTGTGTCCACAAAGTTGGAAGTATGGCATGTCCAAAATTTCTTGGTCTGCTGAAGCATTAAGATTGTCCTTCACTGGAAGTAAGGGGTCTAGCCCAAATACAGGTGTGTCCCAATACTTTTTCCATATAGTGTACATATATCAGCATGTAAACAGTGGAAACAGTATCTTCAGGTGCCAAGCAGCAGCAGACAGTAAATGAAACACAGTTATATAGCAAGCAGGATAATAATTACATGCAATATGAGTTAACCACTCAAACTGCCTGCGAGGGCAGCATGACTGATCAGAGGTGAGTGCTCATAAGAATCATATTTTCTCATTCAGCTGAGGTAGCTGTATGCACCAGCTGGGATCAATCCCACATCCTTGAATCAAGAGCTGACTTCTCTCAGCATCGCCAAGGCACCAGCCCCTTAATCATACCGTGATTACTGTAAGATGGTAGAGTATCACTCATAGCTTCTCTCATGCAATTAGGATTCCCTTAAAGGTAGATGCTTTTGGTGGGCCCAGCCCAGCACATTAAGGCACAATATTTTACAGGCGTATTGCTCTTGTTAAATTAGGCAAATTGAAAAGTATTTGCTAAACGCAATAAAAGTGGACTATAAAATTCCTCGTGCCAAACTTCTCCCAACCGGACCACTGCCTCTGTTCTTTTTATAGCCCTCGTGGGCCAGCTCGGGCCCTTTCCCATCGTCTGCGGGGCCAGCAGGACACGGAGCGATGTAAATAAAGCCGGGAGTGAGATGCGAGACCCCAGATGAACCTCATCACGCTGATGGAAAAGCCATCTGTGCCCACTTAGAAAGGTTTCGCTCAGCTCCAGCCCAAAAGCACTCTGGGAGTCCAGAGGGCGCCTAGCACAGCGTACAGCCAAGTGTCGACTTGGATGGCTCGTGCATTGAAAAAGAGTGTGTGTCTGTGTGTGTGTGTGTGTGTGTGTGTGTGTGTGTGTGTGTGTGTGTGTTTTTGTGTGTGTTTTTGGGGAGGGGAATGAATCTCTCGTAATTCAAACATACATCTATGAGGATTTTTTTTTTCCTGAGAAAAATGGGAAAGATCTTGCTGCTCTAAATGGGACATAATATTTCATCAAATGGCCACATTTCTTTTATTATTAAGCCAATCATTTCAAATGTGTGATTTCTTTTTCACTGTTTAAAGAAGAAGAACAGCATAAACACTGAATTTGACAGTTCACATGCACTCTACTTGCCATTGTATATGCTACCTGACAAAGTTTCCGTAGTTTTTTATTTACTCCCATTTTACAAAAAACATGTGATTCTACAGGCTGTTAGAATGTGTTGCATGAAGCTGCATCACATGCTGAGACCCACCCCATTCAGATAACCACGCCCTCTTGGACAGCCTTCATACTTTCACCACCACAGCTTCTGATTCACATGCAGTCGTCTCTGATTGATGGAACAGAGTTAAATCAGCGCTGTAAAGTCACATGTGGCAAACACTACATTCCTGGGATAGTAACTGATTCAGTAGATATATATTTTTTTTGTTAACAGGCTCTCTATGAGCGCATTAGACCAAATTCTGTCCTCACTAGACATAACTTGGTATTTAATGAAGCTAACAGTCTCCAGTAATGTCCAGAGACAAGCTTTAATGTTACATCTGTACTAAAGCAGTCAACATCCAAACTGGAACACCCAAATTTAAAAAAATATGTGACTTAAATGTCTGTTATGAGCTTCAAATGTCTGCATTTAAACTAGAGAGCTGCTATAAAATGTGATCATATACCACCATTACCTTGGCTCTAACACTGGGAATCTAATTAAAGCACCAGTGAACTACTTACAAGGTGATTTACAGGGTTTCTCCGTTCAACATTACTGTGTAATGACATGCTCGGCTGGTACATGCTCATGGGATAGTGCATGTGTTTCCCAGCGTAAACAAGCTTATGAAGTCAAACATGCCTGAGCTTCCTATACGTCGCTTCATTGCAGACATTGTTGAGCTCTCTAATCCGCACACACAGTGATCATTGACATGCAAAATTAACACCAGAACATCGTTTTCTTTACAGATGAGTAAAGGACAGGGTAACTGTCATATCTGAAGGACTGCAGGTAACTATTTTCACATTTAAAAACATGCAGTAAATGGGTCTATATTCAAGCTCTGAATATCATGGGAAGCCAGGTCGGACTATAGTCTCACTCCATGGACAGTTTATCCCACAATAACACAAATACCATATCAATGCTGCTATAGCAATAGTCCATTTATCCATATAAATCAAATGCTGGTCTCTCAAATGAGTTAATCCAAAAAATGCTAATGGAAAGTGAAGTGAAAGTGAAAATGACCATTCTGTCATACGCATCACAGCACACAGCGTGAACAGCGCAAAATTCTTCCTTGGTATTTAAACCCATTCACCAAATGAAGCAGCGGGCAGCCAGGAACACAGCGCCCGGGGAGCAGTGTGTGAGGACGGTACTTTACTCAGGGAACCTCAGTGGTGCCACTAGCAGTCCTGGGATTTGGTTAAAAACCAGTGAAACCGTGTAGGGACCAGAGGCTAGTCTAATGATGCACTTTCTGAAAACATGACATTTATGTTGAACAGCCAATAGATGGAAAAAAATGTAACTGTAAATATATGGAAAACATTTTACCTCTAACAGGTTAGTGCTTACTGGAGTAATCACTGCTATACATATGTTTTATTATGTTTCCTCTGAAGGGGTGTAGTGAAGTGTTGACATGACGGACATCCCCAAGGAAAAAAAAAGTGCACACTTAGGTCCATGAAGATGGAAACATTTTCAGTTTTTTGGAAACTCCGATCTTAGAAGTGTTTGACAGGTGTAGGAAAGATGAACTGTTGCCATTGGCAGAGTACTTCGGAGTGCCAGTGTCGAGGTAAATAAAAGGCAACTTATTAACGATGCTGTTTTTGAGAAATTGGTGCTTGGAGAGGTTTGTAGTTAGTGGGGATTGTAAAGTAGGATTAGGGACCTTTTTTGTTTTCTTCATTCCTTTGTTGTTGTCTTTAGAGTCCAACCTGGAAACCGTATTGCAAATATAATTGTAAATACTTGTGTCTATCTTTTTTCCATTCTTTATTTATATTTAGATAAAAGTCTGTACATAGCATACCCCTTCGTGTTGGTGTCTTTTCACCTAAACCCTATCACTCCCTAGACATAACAAACTGAAGGCTTTAAACTTATACATGTACATAAATATTTATTAGGACTTATTCCAACCAGTATCCAATATTGTTACAGTTTCATGCTATAAGAAATCAAAAGTAAAGCATTTATAAAAGTAGAAAAGTAAAATAAGTAAAAATGTCCACAGTGTTAGTGCTCCTCAGATGAATACAAAATGCTTCATATTCTTTCAAATTTCATTTCATTTCATTTCACTAATGTCTCAAAGTGAACTCAACCTACCCTGACATGCACAAGTTTCCATGGTGACTTAAGAAGCCTGTTAAGAAATGATTTTTTTTTAAGCCCTATGTTAATGTTAATGCTCTGGCTAAGCATGACATCCTGCTCTGTGAGACAGGCCCCAGGAAACATTCTTATCCAGATGGTAACTTCAGCATTTTGGGTGGGATTTCTCTTCCCAAAATGTTTCCCATCAGTGTAGGATCACCATCACTCGAGCCGCAGTGTCACAAGTGCTAATGCTCCAACTATTCAAGGCTTAAATAAAAAATGATAATAATAATAATAAACACGACTTTCTGCAGGGATCCCCACGTCATCATCTGGAGCCGTCTCTCTATGACAAACAGTGCCAAGAGCAACCATTTCGACAAACAAGCTGTCTGTCCTCCAGCTCCAGCCCCTATCTGTAGGACTCGAAGACTTGGACGACACACCAGAGAGCCCCGGGGCCACAGGCGACCACAGTGCCAAATCCCAAAGCTGAGCTGGCTGTCCTCTGGAGGAGGAAAATGCACCGCTGGCCTGGAGTGTAAAACCTCCAGTTTCATTCCAGTACCGCAGCGACAGCCAAAGACCCTATGAAATGGAGAGAGGAGGAAAAGCAAACTTGGCAGAGGAACTCTCATGGCTCCAAAGAGCATGAAGACATCAGGGGAGATAAGACGGAAGGCACAAGTGCGGCTGCCATATTAGAAGAGTCAATCCAACGCTGGTGTATCCGTACGGAGGATAGAGAACCGCATCTGGCAGATCAATCACCACCACCCCCAACCCCCCTTACGCCCAGTCGCGATTTCCCTGAGGAACAATCACCAGCGCCAAGATTGTTGTAAATTGATTTGGACCAGCTTAAACTGCATTCTGTATCTCTCCAGCAACAGAGTGCATTCATAACACGGACACATATATTGATTTCGTATTGAATTCATCCAGCTTGCAAGTGTAGGACAATTAATAAGGGATTTGTTTGCTGCTGAAACATGGTTAGAATATTCTGTGAATGTTTCATAATAAAAGGGAGCATGAGATGAGGCAATATTTAAGTTACGTTAACCCCCTAACATGACAAAGACTGGAACATGTTATTTTCATGGATTTCTTTAATACTCTGTCAGACTTTATTCTCTTTCTTTATTCACTTTAGTGGTGAAAGAGTAATAAAAGCAATAATAGTGCTGACGCTCACCCCCATACCAGCCATTTCACTTTATAAACATCTTATAAAAAACATTAAACTCAACAGGCTTTCAACAGATGACAAATCAAGTTCCAGACACTACAGAAAAATTAAACGCTGTACCTAATTTTTGACTCAGTCTGATGCTTATTTACTTATAAACACATATCTGTCAGCCCCAGCATTAAAATCACAGACAGGTGAAGTGAATAACATTCATTAAAATGTTACATCTGTTCAGGTGTAGGGTATATCAGGCAACAAGTAAATAGCTTGTTTTTGAAGCTGATGTGTTAGAAGCAGAAAAACAGGCAAGCATACGGATCTGAGCGACTTTGACAAATTGTAATTGAGGATCAGAGCATCATGAAAACAGCAGGTCTTGCGGGGTGTTCCCAGTATGGTGGTCAGAACCAACAAAAAGTGGTCAAAAGCTGAACCGGAGACAGGGTCATGGGTTTTCAAGTCTCATTGATTGACATGGGGCGAAAAGACTAGCCTGCCTAGCCACAGAAGAGCTGCTGCAGTACAAACTGCTGAAAACGTTAATGCTGGCTCTGATAGCAAGTTTTCAGAACACACAGTGCATCGCAGTCCGCTGTGTATGGGGCTGTGTACCTGCAGCCCGTTCAGAGTGTCCATGCTGATCCCTGTCATCAGAACTGCATCAGAACTGGACCATGGTGCAATGAAAGAAGGTGCCTGTTCTGACGTATCACTTTTCTGTTACATCATGTAGACCAGAGGTCCCCAAACACCGGGCCGCAGACCGGTATCAGTCCGTGAGTCATTTGGTACCGGGCCTCACAGAAAGACAAAATAAAAAATAGTTTATTGATTATCAGAGTCTGAAAGATCTTTAATTTAGGAAAAAACGCTTCTCTCTGTCACGTAATACAGTACATCAAAAATGAGTAAAAAACAAACACACTTTTTGGTTGTATCTATACCGGTCCATGAAAATATTATTTTACATGAAACTGGTCTGCTGATGTAGACGGCTAGGTGTGTGCGCACTGCTTACCTGAGAAACTCTGTGCATTCTGTGTAGTCCTGTCCTGTCCGTACTTGTGTGCTTTTCTGTTGTTTTTCTTTTTTGTTCTTTGTGTTGCACCGTGGACCTGGAGAAACATTGTTTAAGGATAAATCAGTTCAACTGAGCTTCTGTGGGAATGTGCTGCACAAACTAGTCCAGTTCATGGAGGCTCCATCTCTCAGCTGCAGATTCCACAGCACACCTTCAGAGGTCGGAGCTGTTTTGGCAGCATATGGAGGACCTGCACAATATTAGGCAGGTTCTTTTAATGTTATTGCTGTATATATTATGGAATGCAAATCTATGCTCATCCAAATTTCTAGTTGGCTGTGCACAGGGTGCTATATCTGGAAAAAGATGAGAAGCATGCACTCGAGCAGTGACTAGGAGAGAGTGCTGAGGATGGTTGAGCCCCAGCTGAGGAATCCAAGAAACATCACTTTAGCTGCAACAGCAGCAGTGTTGAATGTTCCCAGTATTCACATTCTTACATAAGACACACGCAGTCTATCTCTGGCTGTGCATCAGCCCACACAGTGCGCTGTTTGTCACAGAATTATCTGTTATGCATGATTTTAGAGTTTGAATGAATATTTAGTTATACTAAAATATTTAAATATATGTTTGAAGGCTGAACACAAGTGAGTACATTTTAATCCGTTTGTCTGAACACTTTGTCTGAACACTTTGTCCGTTAATTGGAGTTTTGCAGCAAAAAGCACGATTTCCACTACACAGTAACATAAAAAATATGTTTTGTCAGTGAATTTCTTGTGAATTTCTAATCAAGTTATTTGTTAAGGCTCTGTGGTCTAGTAGAACTGGAGCTCATGAAGAAATTTCTCATTCAAAATAATTTAGCTTCTCCAGTTAGCAGGGACCAAACTTGGGTTTATTTTGATTTTTTTTCCCAATTTTGTCTCCAGTTCGTCATGCCGAATTATTCCCTCCAGCCAGAACATCACCCCATGTACTAGCATGTGTTTCCTCTGAGTCACATGAAGCACCACCATATCTTGTCAAACTGCCACTGATGCAACGCTTGGAGGAAAGTGCTGACTGCCAATTTGGTTACATCAACCTACAGACGTCCATGGTGGCTCCATTACGCTGAGCTATGGAGGGAGATTGAGGACTGCCCACCCAGAGAGTGTGAAGCTCTCCTGGACTCATGGCTATGGATGTTTGGGTTTGCAGTCTCCTGATGATATTGCCAGCACTTATGTAGACCATATTCTCTCTCTTTCTTGTGATGTTTGAGTTTAGAATACCTCTAGAGTTTGATAAGTGTGTAAATGTTTCCCTTAATGAAAATGGCGGACAAGAGGCGCATGTTGGTTTAGTGGAAATATCACAGCAGTCCCCCCAACTTGCTAGTCAGTTTAAACAGTTAATCTGTTTTAGACACAATGAACAATGAACAATCCCACCAAATTACACTACTAATAAACACTGTCCATATCAAATACTGCACTGAATCCAGCAGTAAAGCTGTAAAACCAAATCTGTGATTTTTCATCTTTGTTAGTGTGTGTAAATTTGTCTGGAATTCAGATTTACTAGTACCTGTCAGACATGGTGGGCAGGTTTCTGTGTGGATTTTGTATGTTCTCCCCATGTCTGTGCTGGTTTCCACCAGGAGCTCTGGTTACTTCCCACAGTCTAAAATCATGTACGTCAGATGGATTGGAGATCCTAAACTGCCCCTAGGCACGAGTGTGTTTGCCCTGTCTTTCACTCTATGAGGACTGGGATAGGCTACAGCACATCCCAGGACTCTGGATGAGATAAGCAGCTTTTCTAGTGGTTGTTTCATCTCAACCTTCCATCTGTTACCATTAACCTCACCTGTGGGACACATCTGCACTCATGTTACCTTCAGCTGAATTGTTTAGAAACAGTAGGGACTGGAAACAATGTTTCAGTTTCCATTTGTAGAGAAACATTTGGAAGATAAAACTCAGATATCCTTCATATCTCCTTAGAGCAGTGGTGTGAATTCCAGCAAAGCATTTGTCTTATTATACTTTGGCTAGAAAGGCATAAAAAGGACTAAAATACTTAACCAGAGGTCACTGGTCCCCTAGGGCAGAGAGCTGGAAGGAGAAGTATGGAGAGCTTTGTCAAATTCCCCTATTATTATTGATAAGGGGCTGATATTGCATCTCTAATGGAGTGAAGATAGTGTGATTAAGTGGCAGAGGATGTATCCAGAGGGCCATTAGGGCTGGCCTGCATCTGGACTGTATCAGAGAGCAGCAGGTATTGATAGGGATAAATGGTTCTTTAAGGGTGAGGAACGAGGCACTGAGCAGTTACAGGTATAATCAAAGCCGAGGTGCCGCTAATGGCTCTTCACAGCGTTCTCCATCGTCTTTGAAGACCATTCCAGGACAAGGTCGCTCGCCAGCATCGCCTGATTTTAAAACAATCCCTGCAAATTGTTGGACTCAGTAGTGATCATTCCCATCTCCACAACATCCCACAGTCTCAGAGATGTCTAACAGGCATGCACACCTCACAAAGTCATTTGGCAATCTTTCCTCAGCCCCAACAGAATAATAGGCCTGGAATTGGCTTTTTGATCAATGACATCTGAAGTTAATTTGATATATTTAATAAGTACATTAACCTTGAGCTTTTGATTGCATTTGCATTAGCCGTGTTTGGCGCAGATGTGTGTGTGTGAGACTCCACTATTACAGGTTGTATTCTTTCATCTTTTCTTGCTTGTTATATCAGGATAAAGAGCCACAATGTGGCAGAAATTAGAGGTATAAAAATGCATTGCTGTGCTGTGATTCATTAACCTGAAGGTGGTGGTTGTTGGAACATTAGGATATAATCAATTATATTAGAACATCATAAAATCAATTAAAATGTAATATAACCTAATATATTCAATCTTAATACAACCTTATTTATTAATTTTAATAAATGTTCAGCAAGGTGTATAATCATTTTTTGGTAAAAAATAAAATTCCCAGAACTGAAACAAAAGTTACATTGTTTTTAATTGCCTATATTCCATTCCATTTAGTCACATTAGTGTAGTCAGTGTGTATTTATAGGAGATAATGGTTTATCAGTATCAGTATCAGTAAAGCAAGGAAAATGAGCATGAATATGATCCAATCCTGTAACAATCACAATCTGAAATACATAATATGGACAAAAGTATTGGGGCTAGGCCGTTTTCTATTCCAGCATGACTGTGTCCCAGTGCACAAAGCGAGCTCCATAATAACATGGCTGGATGAGTCCAGTGTTGAAGAACTTGACAGGTCTGCACAGAGCCCTGACCTCAACCCCATCAAGCACCTTTGGGATGAACCAGAGTGGAGATTGTGAGCCAGACCTTCTCGTCCAACATCAGTCCCTGAGCTCATAAATGCCCAAATTCCCAAAGAAACTCCAAAATCTTGTGGAAAGCCTTCCAAGAAGAGTGGAAGCTGTTATAGCTGCAAAGGAGGAACAACTCCATATTAAAGTCTATGGATTTGAGTGTACTGTCAATAAAGACCCTGTTTGGGGAGAGGCCAAGTGGATAGGAAACTTGCCTCTGGACCAAGAGGTCCTGGGTTCAAATCCTACCTTCAGCATACCACCACTGGGTTCCTGAGCAAGACCCTTACCCCAAGTTGCTCCAGGGAGTCTGCCCCCTGTAGTTAGGGAATGGAAGTTGCCTTGGATAAAAAGCGTCTGGTAAATGCCGTAAATGTAAATGATGGTATTATGGTCAGGTGTCTATTCAGTGTATACACACTCACATCATGTGATTTCATGTTGTTTGGTATTTCTGTGTGTGGTAATAGAGTGTATGAGTAGTCTACATCTAGACCATCATCTTTTAGAGCTTTTTTTTTTAAGAAAATCATTATTATGTTTTTCAGATGGAATTTTCAGAGTTGTGTAATTTTTGACAGAACTTTACTGGCTAAACTTACTAAACTTTACTTGCTACATACCATTGACACAAGAGTGGCATTAACAATGTTGTGTTACCTGTGGTTGTTATGACAAGTGCAACAATGTTGACTGATTCTGTGCAAAACTTTTCACAAGCTGTGCAATATTTACAGTACAATAACTCATCTCAAGGGACATGTATAGATTTAATTTATTTCGTTTTTATGACTATGTGAATTGTTAGTTACCTGTGTACCAAATAATGTACCAAACTTGGGGCAATGTTCCAATTTCATTGTATGCAGAGCTTTACAATGACAATCAAGACTTCCAATTCTATTCTATACAAAGAACTGCTATAATCTTAAGAATCAAGAACTACTAATTCTCGTAGCCAAGAGTGACCATGAGATGTAATATACTGAACTTAGAACGGAAAACACTTTCCGGACGCGAGTATGAGTATGAAATTTACATTTACATTTACTATTGATAAACATAGTAAGGACTCTTTTCCACTCACCCAGGACAGGGAATCAAACCCCAGTCTGCTGCATGGAAAATTAGAAATGGCCATTTTCACAATTTTAGAAAAATTCTCAGTTGTCGGTGAGTCTTTATTTTTGGCTGATTGTTTTTTACTAGATGGAAATTTTGACTTACAATCAGCCGAGAGCAGCACTGAACTGCTGAATTTACCAAAATAACACAACCAAATCGATTCATGTGGGCTGAATTCTTTCCTAAATAATCACAGCTGAACCAAACTGAAGTCATGGTGAAAGCTGAGATTTCATGTAGCACTGAATCATATTTTTAAAGAATCAGGATTGAATCAGACTGTTGCAAGGTCAGAGATTTACACCTCCTCTGCATAAATTATACTGTCGTTCAAATATAGACACCAGAGGTGTTATGTGCCCACGGCATATGCCTGGCAAACCAAAAAAGAGCACACTGGTGGCTCGGAGCCAGTAATCGGCTAAGAAACTCCACAAGTGGCAGTAATATATGGGGCAAAATAGAGGAAGACCCAACAGACTAATTTCTATTCGGAGGACTTGCCTGCAGGACACAACACTCGACTGTGCTAATCATGGGGTGTGTTTGTGCATGTGTGTGTCTGTGTGTTTGTGTGTGTCTGTGTGTGCTAGGGGTTACACAGAGGCCTTGGGGGGAATTGGCAGATAGCAGGATCAAAAGGACAAACGAAGGTTCAGCGCAGCAGCATAGCCGAGAGAGTTTACTCCATTTCCCAGTGGTCTTTACTCAGGCATTAATGGCTGAATAGATAGGAATGGACATGGCTGGGCTTTAAAACCAGAACGTAGCTCAGAGCACAGTGCAGTCAGCTGCTTCTCCGCCTTTGGGCCAGCACTGTGCCTGCTCATCTAAAGCACGCCGCTGCTTTATTAAGGCCAAGCCTGAGACACTGTCTCAAATCAACCACACACTTATAAAAATACTCCTACCATTATTTAAAGGAGGAGAGATGCTTTCATGCAGCCTGCCTGACTCCCAAGGATACATAATTCATAGAGCGAGCGTGCATGCAAACATGCACAGGACATGTGCCAGGACATGCTGTCATACAAATGTCTCGTATGTATTACACAGTATTGAAGCACCTATATTCAGTAATATGATGTGTGTGTGTGTGTGTGTGTGTGCGTGTGTAAGTGTGGGTGTGTGCATGTGCATGTTAGAACAAACTCCTATTGAGGATTTTTACTTTTTGAATATTCCACCTCTGGACCAGACCATCTTCCTCCATTGTTCTGTGTTCCAGTTCTGATGCTCACATGTTCTTTGTTAGCACGGAACAAACAGAACACTGTGTGTTCAGACACCTTTCTATTAGAGCCACCATGCACTTTTTCAGGAGTTTGTGAACAGCAGCTCTTCAGTGGGATCAGAACAGATGAGCAACCCTTCGCTTCCCACATCAGTGAGCCTTGGGTGCCCATTCACTGAATGCCTTTCCTTGGACCACTTTTGTTAGGCACTGACCACTGAACTCTGGAAAAACCAACATGACCTGCTGTTTTGGAGATCCAGTCATCTAGCCATCACAGTTTGGGCTCTTGCCAAAGTAGCTCAGCTCTTGCTTCCAACACATCGACTTCAAGAACTGACTGTTCCCTTGCTGTCTAATAAATCCCACCCCTTGACAGGTGCCACTTTAATGAGATAATCAATGCTGTGCACTTCACCTGTCAGTGGTTTTAATGTCATGGGCAATCGGTGAATATACACACCAGTTTAAATTAAGATTTTATTTAGTCACTCTGAATCATTTTTATTGGTTTGTTTGTAATGTAATTGTACCACCGTGTAAACACCAGCTGGCATTTTCAAATGAAAGACGTTAAAAATGGAGATGCAAGCTTTTTGTTAGGGAGAGGGCAGGAGAGGGAAGGGGAGAACGCACACAGCCGTTTAAATACAGATACTTTAATATATATATATA
>JBBPCX010000135.1:603345-665456 GCA_037974365.1 Hydrocynus forskahlii | reverse complement strand
TTTTTACTTTCCCCTTCTTTGTGTGAGTTGATGAACTGTTTAAGTGTGAAAAATGTGAAAAAAAAATTGAAAAGGCTGATGTGTGTTGGGTAACTGCTTATGTAAATATGAATGTCTCTTTGGAGAGGAACATAATGTCGGTGAGAATGCTAAAAAGAACATTAACTGGTTGTGCTTAAGTCTGGATGGAAGGATGGAGTTAGTAGGCAGTGGGAGAAGCAACAGAAAAGAGTAGATGAGTTTATTCTGATAGATTTGATTTTATATTGGGTTTTGCACGCTATTATGGAAATTCAAGTCAAATTCTAACCTTCACTCTTAACATTACTGAGTTTTCCCAAGTAATTTATTAACAAGATCAACATTTGTAGATTTACTATGGGTGAACAATATTAGGGATGGAATCATTACAATATAGTGGACCTTTCTGACTGTGAAATAAGAATGAACACGTCTCCAGTATCGCAGATGCAGTATGAGGCTTTATTGCTATCTGGGCTTAACTAGACATTAATGCATTAATCGCATGCAGATACAGGACACTTTAGCATGTTCTCCCAACTCACAGTCATAGGCAGACACCATCAGCATTATTCTGACAGCCAGTTAAGATATCCAGTGGACAGAAGGTAGTCAGAGGGAGGAAGGCAGTAGTGAGGAAGGAAATCCATCATTGTATGGTCACATTAGTGTCCTGGAGCATGAAGCCATATAACAAAAAAAAAACATCTGCTATAAACATATTCATGTGCTGTGGTATGAAGTTTGTGTCCACAAAACAGCTACACACAAACAAAGGATTAACTTACAATGCACTCACACATAAACCTTATAAATCTGGCCAATCACAAAGACATTGCTCTCACACACAGGAACACAACCTTTTCACAGTCTTTGATAGACACCACAAATCATGTGAGTCTAATTCTTGGGTGCTATACACTAGAAACTTACGTGTTTATCTGTGTTACATGTGATATTTTGTTTCAGGTGAACAATAAATATGACGAACTGTATAAAAATATACACCTAAGCATCAGTTGAGCCAGGTAGAAGAGAGAGAGATGGAGAGAGAACACTGATGTTGGGTGGCGTCCCCACGATGTTTCCTTTCCTGTGGCGTCTTTGTGCGATTAGACATCTTCCTCGAAGGTGTGCATGTGGGTTTTGAGCATGAGGGTGTGCGTGTAGGGCAAGGACGTCAAGCGGTAGAAATCCAGTCCAGTCAGCAGCTCCACATCCCGCACTCGAGCCGTGTGTGTCCGGAGAATCTCTTCAACCCAAGCTGACGGCTCCTCTGAACTCTGCAAAACATATCGTGCGGAAGAGAAAGTTCAAATGTCATGCAGGTTTTTGGGGTCAGAGATTAATTATGTAAATAATACAATAACTGTTTTAAAATGTATTCATCATAATCTTAATTCCACTAGCCATTACCATTAGGACATATAATAATTCATAGTACTGTTACCGCTATTCTCAGCTGCACTGTATGTTGTCATGTCCTGCTCTATTGTATTATTGACTCTAGTGTTTTAAAGTTCTATCTTTTGGCACTCTGTGTAGTCAAGATTCTAAATTTGTACAAAGTACAAAGCACACGGAAGTTCTTTTCCACAGCCTACAGACAATAAACAAAACATACAATTAACATTATAATACAGTATACACTGAATAAATTTAGTCGTTTTATAATATGTATTAAGTTCTTTTAGACTTTAGACCCTGCAGCAGGTGCAACACAATAAATGAAATAAATACAGATGGCAACATATAATACAACATTCAACATGTGGTGGTGAGTAAATTGTGACAAAAGGTGTCGCCGTAGATAAAGTTTGAGGACTGCAATACAGAAAATGCTTCAGCAATTTGCGGAATTAGAACTTAATGAAGTCTGGGGCAGCTGGTGCCCTGGTGATTACTGAGTTGCCCTTGTGATTGGATGGTGGTGGGTTTAAATCTCGGGACTACCAGTGGCACCACTGAGGTACCGTGCCCACACACTGCGCCCCAGGCGCTGCGTCGTAGGCTGCTCCCTGCTTCACTTGGACAATGGATTAAATGCAGAGGACAGTTTCACACTGTTCACACTGTGTGCTGTGTTGTGTTGAGGCATGATAAAAATTGTCACTTTACACTTTTCTTTGAAATGAATACATTGATGGGTCTTTTTAGTGGTGTTCTGTCTATTTGAGATTAGAACTAAGGGTGACCTCAAGGAATTTGAAGCTGTCAACCATAGTATAGCCTCTGACATGGATGGGGACATAAACTGCACCCTGTTTCCTGAAATCGATGACTAGCTCCTTAGTTTTGCTGACATTAAGAAACAGGCTGTTTTCCTGATACCACTCTGCCCGGAGCCTTAGCTCCTTCCTGTAGGCCATCTCATCATCGTTGGTGATCAGGCCAACGAAAGTGGTGTCATCAACAAATGGTTTAGCTCGGGCCACACAGTCATGTGTAAATTACAAGTATAGCACTGGGTTCAGAACAGTGCTGTGAGGAGTGTCAGTGTTAAGGTTCAGGGTGGAGGAGGTGTTTCTGCCATTCAACAGAAAATGCTGGGTTCTGTTGGTGAAGATTCAGCTGCACAGGGTAGCACTGAGTCCCAGACCTAGCAGCTTTTGAATCAGCTTGGATTGGATGACAGTGTTGAAATTAATTAACAATTAACAGCATGGTAGAGCAGTTTTATTATAAAAGTTGTGTCACTTAGAGTGGCTCACTTTGTTCTTCTTGGGGACATGAATACTAATAGCATTTTGAAGCACTTGGGGGCAGTTGAGCTTTTTAAGGAGATGTCAAACATGTCAGTGAAAACAGCAACCAGTTGTCCACAGCATGTTTTTAAAACTTGTGAAATCTCGCCTGGACCGGCAGCTTTGCAAAAGTCCTTCAGTTGTTTATGCTTGTTTTCTGGAGGAATGTTGTTTTGTTTTGCTGTGCATTGTGTATGTGTTTGAAATGCCAATAAACACCGACATGATGTGACTTGATTTGTAAAGGGACATCACCACCAAGCAGTTCCTTATTGACCCAGTAAACACAATCTTTCTCAACACATGCATCTCAATACTAAAAATGCACCAAAATACAGATACAAAATCCATTCCAAAATCAAAATCCTAAAGAAAGTTTTTAAAATCCAAAATGATAATGCTAATTATACTTCAAAGACATTAATTGCCATGATGTGAAAAAGACCAGAGAACCTAAAATAACTAATTTACACTAACTAACTTTGCAAATGAGAAATTAGATTATTTATTATCAAAAGATGCTTAATTATTAAACATAATAATGTGTAATTAGCTGTTTCCATTATAGATGTCCATGAATCAGTATTATTTCAGTATTATATTGATCCAGTATTATTTCTATTCACTGATAAAATCTGTAGATCTGTAGAGCTGTATAAAGATGTCTAAAATATGATTTAATTTGGGATGTCAATCATAAATGCAGTGAAATGAGCCAGACAATAAACAGGGCATGTAGTCTAGAATTATGTTTGTGTGTGTGTGTGTGTGTGTGTGTGTGTGTGCATACTCACACTGCAGCTTTCTGAGTTGTCTGGATGGTGTGGTAAGATGAAAGAGACGGGGGTGAATGACCCCTCACAATCTTCTACTGTCGTATTCTCTTCATCGCAACTCATGATTATCACATAGTAATGAGTGGGGATTGGGACAGACTCACCCGCATGCCTGAAATATAAACACACATACTCAGAATGATGACGATCGTGCAAGAGCTATTTTTACAGTGCCTTGCAAAAGTATTCACGGCTCTTGGCACTCTCTCTCTCTTGTTCCCTTACAACCTGGAATTTAAAAATATTTTTGTTTTTATCTTTTAATTTACACAACACAACTACCACATTGTAGATGCAAATTATTTTGTATTGTGGAACAAACAAGAAATAAGACAAAAACAGAAAACCTAAGCGTACATAACTATTCACCCCCTCCCAGAGTCAGTACTTTGTACAGCCACCTTTTGCAGCAATTACAGCACCAGGTCTCTTCGAGTACATTTCCACAAGTTTGGCACATCTAGACACTGGTATTTTTGTCCGTGCTTCAGGGCAAAACTGATCCAGCTCCTTCAAGTTGAATGAGCGCTGCTTGTGCCGAGCAATCTTTAAATCATACCAGAGATTCTCAGTTGGATTGATGTCTGGACTTTGACCGGGCCACTCCGGGACATTTACCTGTATCTCTTTAAACTGGGTTGTTGCTTTAGCAGTGTGTTTTGGGTCGTTGTCCTGCTGGAAACCTCTGTCACCAGTCTCAAATCTCTGGAAGACTCACACAGGTTTCCCTCGAGAATTCTTCTGTATTTTGCGCCATCCATCTTTCCTTCAATTCTGACCAGTTTCCCAGTCCCTGTCGATGAAAAACATCACCACAGCATGATGCTGCTCCTACAGTGCTTCACGGTGGGGATGGTGTTCTCAGCATGATGAGAGGTGTTAGGTTTGTGTCAGACATAGTGTTGTCCTTGATGGCCAAAAGGTTCTATTTTAGTCTGACCACAGCACCTTCTTCCAGATGTTAGGGGAGTCTCCAATATGCCTTTTGGCAAATTTCAAACGGTCTGCCTTATTGTTTCTGTAAGCAATGGCTTTTTCTTGGCCACTCTTCCAAGAAGCCCAGCTCTGTGCAGTGTACGGCCTACAGTGGTCCTGTGGACAGATACTCTCATCTCTGCAGTAGAGCCGCCGGCTCCTTCAGGGTTATCTTTGGCCTCTTGGTTTCTGCTCTGATTAATGCCCTCCTTTCCCAGTCTGTGAGTTTTGGTGGATGACTGTGAGTTTGGTGGATCTTGGCAGTTTGCTGTGGCACCATAATCTTTCCATTTTCTAATAATAAATGTAATGGTGCTCCTTGAGCTGTTCAGGGTTTGGGCTATTTTTTTAAACCCAAGCCAGATGTGTACTTCCCTGTCTCTGATTTGTGTGGAGAGTTCCTTGGTTTTCATGCCCTTACTAAGTACATCTCTATGAGTATGACAGCCATTCCATGCCAGTGTCTGTTAAATTCATACACATTCATACACAAGCATTCTGCTTTATGAGGTACTGATTAGTGATCACCTGAATCAAATCTTGGTTAATTAGGAAAAGCACTGCTGTAATCAACACTCTCCTCTCGCAATGTGACCAGTTGGATGGTAAAACACTACTAGAAGTACGTCAATGGTAATTATGGCCATTTTGTTTAAGAGTGAACAAGAAATTTGTTTTCTTTGATATCGAATATTGTCAACAGTTCTTAAAAACTAAGGCAAAGCTGTTTAGTTCAATACTTGCACCTATAAAAGATAAAACCTGAGAAACTGAACATTTTTTCAGTGGTTTCTTATTTTTTTCCGTAGCTGTATACTACTGAGATCATTTGACACTTAGATTGGTCACAGGTGGATTTTATTTAATTAAGTTAGTAAACTAATTAACACACCACTTTTATGTTTTATATATTTTTAGAATTATTTAAAACAGAAAAAAGGAAAAAAGTTTTTTTACCCCTTTTAAGTTCATTAATGTGTATTTATTTTTTGTAGGTGCATCATTTAAAAAACAAATTGAAAATCCATTTACATTCTGGGTTGTAAGGGAACAAAATAGAGAGTGTTTAAAGCAGTAGTTTAAATTACACAATTTTCCCTTTGCCCTAAATGTTGACAGTCATTTAATGTGTGTGTCTGTGTTTCTTACTCTCTTATCTTCTCCATTGTGTCTCTCAGACCATCAAAATCATTGTCAAATATGGGCCCAGTGATGGTATTAATGCCATTCCTCTCTTCACTATAGCGTCTCAACACTACCTCCTGCAGGTAGCTCCAAATTCCTACACACACACACGCACACACACACACACACACACCAAAAATGAATGCTGCTTTCACTCTTGTAATGCTTCGATGCCGCCCTCTGCTGGTTTGCTTTGTAGTAACACAAAGGAAAAACACGAAAAGTCAGAACAGTTCAGCCATTATAGAAGCGGCGCTGACGGAGAAAGTGAGAGAAGAAAGAAAAGCATAAACGCAGAATTAATCCTAATCCTGTGAATGTGCTCATGATAATTACACCTCAAAAAGCATGCTTTTTTGTGTGCTCTGTGTGTGTGTGTGTGTGTGTGTGTGTGTGTGTGTGTGTGTGTTCATGCATGCAGTGATGGCTAGCTGGACCAGCTTCCACTCAGAGAACAATGGTGTCACTCTGCTCTGGGTACTTTACACACACACACAAACACGCACAAACACTAACTCAAACACACAAACACATCACTAAACACACACGCATTCAAAGGGATCATTTAGAAGAATTCAGACAAATGTACACAAAAGCATGGCAATGACCCAGAATTTTCATCTATCAGATATCAGCAGAAAATGCTGGATCAGATACTGAATAGAAAATGTAGCCTGGGACAGCATGTAGTGCTTGTTTGACGGGCACAAAATTACAATAAAACTACCCTTATAAGGAGTTTATAAATGATTTATAATCAGGTTGAAGACAAGTTATAAAGCATTTACAAGCATTTATAAACACGCTATAACAGTTGTCATACATTCATACATTCACAAAGGCTCACTATTTGGCGAGATCTGGTGTTTTAATGGTAGTAGCACATTAACAAAGATCTAATGAAGCTGACAATTTAACGTTCTGCCTGAGAAAGAGACAAGATAAATTCAGCAACTAGCAAGATCTGAGATCTTCCAAATAGTGAGCCTGCATCAATGCACGACCCCTTGTTTATAACTGCTAATTAATTATTTATAAACTGTCTGCAACCTAATTACCAACCTGATTATGAACCATTTATAAACGCTTTATAAGGGTAGTCTTGTTGTAAAGTGGTACCGTTTGATGTCATGTTGCTGACTATGCATTTCCACCTTCCGATCTCGCTAAGCCAGTAAAATGAAAAATGCAAATGTATTTTAATATAATCAAATCATCAATCTTAAAGGAGAGAAGGAGAGCATACTCACTCTTAAAAGCTTGGTACATTGGCACTGTGTTTGTTATCAGGGAGGCATCAGATCTGGACTCAGGAGTAGAGGAGGAATCTGTGGAGGAAAGGCCAATTAAAAGCAGCCTTTAGATTTTTATACTTAGTTTTGAGAGTAAACAATGTCTTAGATATGACTGTCTATTTTTTTAATGACATTTTAATTAGCTGGCTAAATGAAACAGTGTTTTGCACACCATACTGTTTTACCCTTTATACATTTATTTCATAAATAGATTTTTATTCATGTTAAACATTGGAAAGTTGTTGAGTGAACAACTATGAATGAAAATATGTCAAATAAAACCAATTTCCTTTGTGAGAATCTGTAACAGTGTATGTCTGACATCCTATTAACTGATTGTGTAGTAATACAAAGTCAAATTCTAGACTGTCCTTCAACTTTGGGGCAGCTAGTGGCCTAGTGGTTAGGGAGTTGGCCATGTGTTCAGAAGGTTGTGGGTTTGAATCCCAGGACTGTTAGTGGCACCACTGAGGTCCCCTTGAGTAAGGTACCATCCCCACACACGGCTCCCCGGGCGCTGTGTTCCTGACTGCCCGCGGCTTCACTTGGTGAATGGGTTTAAATACAGAGGAAGAATTTCATGCTGTTCACACTGTGTGCTGTGAGTTCGGTGCGTATGACAATTGGTCATGTTACTTTACACTTTGAATGCACTCATTAACTGTTTCCTCACTTAGCAGCTGGTTAAATAAAACAGTTGTCTGGGGATCCACATTATATTGCAATATTGCAGTACAAGCCATTGCAAGCCTGATGTCACGGAAAGCTGTCATTTCAGGCAGGGTGTTGTGTTGCCTACATGCTGTCAAATGCGTGAGTCTGGCGTGGTATAATCATGCATTTGATTCTTAGCTTGAAAAAGCAAAAGTTGATTGCTAATGTCCAGAAGCATCCAGGAGAGGGAGCTGGTTTTCTCGTGACAAAGATGTAACAGCACTTTCAGGTTTCTTAACATCTCTTATTCAAAATCAAATTTCACCACCCAAACAACCTAAAAACTTAAGTGTCAAGTGTCAAGAAGTAGACTCTATTTATTGCTTAGATTGCTGCTCCTCCAACACAAACTAGTTCATAGCAGCTACACGCTACTATATTAAAGATCAGACTCATGCTGGAATTCTGGTTGAATTTAGCGCATCTCTACATTTGAAAACACATTATTTTTTTGGCCAAAAAAGTGTGATTATTACAAAAAGGCAAGTGTCAACTTGACAAATGCATCATTATAATTGTGTCTCATCCAACCTGGGCAGCATGAGACTTTTTTTTTTTTGCTGGTAGAATCCTGGCCAGTTCAGTGACATTTGATGTTTGTTTTGTGGGTGTTTAGATGAATCAGGGGGTTCATATTTTCAACATCATGCAGGTCAAATCACAACGTCAAATCACAATGACAATGGCTAGTAATTTACACTGATCAGCCACAACAAACAAATGTCACTTCCGCTTCACTTTTACATTTCACTTCCACAATTTGAAAAACAATGACATCAATGATGTTATAAAAGCAGGAAAAATGGCAAACTTGATCATATAAGCAACTGTGACAAGGGCCAATTTGTGATGGGACAAAACATCTCCAAAATACCAGGTCTCGTGGAGTGTTCCTGGTATGTGGTGATCAGTACCTACCAAAACTGGCCCAAGGAACTGGCAACAGGGTCTTGGGTACCCAAGACTAATTCATGCATTATTTACCTGGGGGATGGCACCAGGATGCACTATGGGAAGAAGTCAAGGCAATGTTCTGAATGTTCTGATTGGAAACATTGGATCCTGCCTTCTTGAGGATGTTACTTTGACACAGAGCACTTACCTAAACATTGCTTCAGACCAAGCACATCCCTTTATGGAGGCAGTGTGCCCTGATGACAGGGATTTTCAGCAGGATAATGTGCCCTCCCACACTACAAAAATTGTTCAGGAATGGTTTGGGGAACATAACAAAAAGTTCAAGGTGTTGACTTGGCCTGCAAATTCCGAAGTTCTCCGTCCAGTGCTTGTGCTGGAGAAACAAGTCCTATCTATGGAGGTCCCACCACACAACCTAAAGCATCTGCGGTATTCAGGTATTCACCATGCAGCCCCAGTGAGACAGACAGAGAGAGAGAGAAAGAGAGAGAGAGAGAGAGAGAGAGAGAGAGAGAGAGAGAGAGAGAGAGAGACTAACCAGGTTGGTAAAGAAATCCATGGGTTATTTTGGAGTCCTGGGCACTAGACTGGCAGGCCTGTGTGTGTTCAGGAGCAATACGGAGATCTGCTTTCACACATTCTGAGATGGAGAGTGGGAGAGCAGTGCTGTCCACCTGCAGGACAGCAAGACAGCAGTGTCAAAAAAGGCACACACACACACACACACACACACACACAGAGTCACAAAGAACCTGTAAGCCCACGTATGTGTGCTTGATGTATGGACAATAATGAGTTAACATACAGATACCCCTGATATACAGATACTTCACAGGACCAGAAGTTTTTGCATACCACATTTTTTTCACTTCTTCATTTATTTTATGAACTTTTAAACTTTAAATTCATTAGTTAACTGTTTCATCCCACTGACTGTCATTTGTCTGGTGATCCACATTATAGCTATAATTATATTAGGTGGCTTTTTGTAGGTCAGTAGTGATGAAAAAATTACATTTTCTCGCCAAATCAAATGATCAAATGAAGTATTTGTTAAAAAAGAATATTGAGTTTATTCATGTTAAGCGAGTAACATTGTGTAGAAAATCTTTTAACTGGTAATGTTTGTGAATGTGTGAGCAAGTACTGTGTGTATACACTGCTGTTTGCAAATTACAACAAGAATCACTCATCAATAAAATAAAAGTGACATGGTTGCAGACAAGTGTGTAAATTGATTCTGTTTTGTTGGTCCTTGGCAAATTCACAGGTTTCCAGTAATTAATAGATGACTGGAAGGTGTATATAGAAAGACAGAATCCATGATAATACACAGAGCCATAGAAGATTCTAAGATGATTGCGAAAGTAAGGATTAATTTATAATAAAAAAGAGAATCCCAGGTGGATAATTTTTACTCATGTAAAAAGATTACATCATGTTATTTATCATTTCACCTGCAATTACTTATTATGGTACCACTTCCCAATAAGGCTACCCTTATAAAGGGTTTATAAAAGACTTATAATCAGGTTGTTATTAGTTTGGACACAGTTTATAAATCATTAACAAGTGCCTGATGAAGTTGACAAGAAGGGACAAGATAAGCTAAGCAATTAGCAAGATCTGAGACTTTGCCAAATAGTGAGTCTGCATCAGTTTATGACTGTTATAACCTGTTTATAACTTATGCTTATTAATGATTTATAGACTGCGTAATCAACAACCTGATTATAAATGATCTATAAACCATTTATAAGGGTAGACTTGTATGTTCTTCTCTGTTCATAGAATTCCTGAAATTTGAATAAAGCATCTAAATTATTTTGTAGTGAATAGCTATTTAAATCCACACTGATTCCAAACTTTGGAACAGTAGCATATCCAACCAAGTTCATTTTCATATTATTGTAAATATTGATTCTGGGGATGCAACAATACCACTTTTTACAAAAAGATATGAGTATGAGTATTTTTATTTGTGTACATGCCGATACCGAGTACCGATACCGATATTTCATAGAATGGTGTCCATGCAAGTGCAAGAGACAGGTTTTATTTTCTCTTCTACAGATTATGACAAGCCTATAAAAAGGCTAAATACAAAAAGTATTAACAGAAGGCTATTTCAAGCCAAAAATAAACCGTTCATTAACAAAGCTTTAAGTCTGCAGCACGATTCTGTTAAACTTGAGCATTATGAACACAAAGCACTCCGGCTTCGCTTCGATTGTTTTCGCCCACTAGGCTTGCCGTAGTTAGGAGCAGAAACAGAACCGAGTTCCCTTTCAAATCAACACATAAAAAGTAGTGTTGGGAATTTTGGCTCTTTTCAGAGAGCCGACTCTTGTGGCACAGCGCCCAAAGAAGAGCCGGTTCTTTCGGCTCCCATCCGGCTCTTAGTTTATTATCATCTGTAGCCTCATATTTTAGCCTAACTTGGCAAATATGAACGCTTTGTGTGTTGATAAACCCTTTTGCATTTAGTGTTTTTATGAGAAGCCTTATAATTGCCTAATTTTGTGTATTTGTTCTGTTACAAAAGCAGGCATTCCTACTTTTGTTTAATATTTTAATCAAACCTTTAATTTTAACACTACAAAACAAAACAGAAACAGAACCAAACTCAGTAACTAAACAGTATGTCCTCAGTGCAGGCTGACATTCAGAAAAATCAAATGCCTCAGCTTGGATGGGCCGATGCGGTTTCTCCTCTCAGTTAGTGTCTGCGGACAGACGGACAGACGCTCCACCTGACTGTCACGTCTGTTGCTCTCTCTGTTTTCACATAATGGTATGATCCTATAGCCTCACATGATTGCTGCCGTGAACAGAGCTGAGCCACTGAGAGTGACAGCTGAGCAGCGAAAGGAAAAAAGTGGAGAGCAGCTCTCACTCGATCGGCTCTTCTGACTCACTACAAAGCAGCGGCTCGATACTGGTATCGTTATCGGTGCAACCCTAATTAAGTCAAAAACTTTTAAGGGGAGGCGGTGCTGAAGTGTTTGTAATTAAGGATGAGTACAGTGGTGTTTGCCTGTGGTGTAATGGTGTACGCAGTCCACAGGGGCATGCGGAGCTCGTAGCTATAGCCACTGATGTAATCACTGTGCTGCAGTAAAGTGTAGGACGTCTGGAAGAGAACTGCTGGACGGCCAAACGGTAGATGGGTGGCATCTACAAGACAAACACACACAGACACACACATGCGTACACAAACACACACACACACACACACACACACACAGTACAATTTTCACACAGTTAACAGCTTTAAAAGTTCCTGAAATGCACTGTTTTAACATCACTGTTGTTCAGGGTAGGGTATCGTTTAAAGTTCAAGATCAATTCCAGTTCTGGTTCTGTTTATCAATTCCAGTTCTTGTCGATTCCCTATTTCAGTTACAAAAAAAGAAAGACAAACGTTTAGATAACAATACATTTCTTTATTCTGGACATTCAGGATGTCGCATTATCAATGGGAGTGAAATGCAAACTAAAGTGTTAAATAAATACTAATACACTGATGCATGTAGTCACCTACAACAGGTGCTGGCAGGTATGCAGTGTTTAGGAACGAAAAGCAGAACTGCAAAAGAAAAAATGGGTACCTGGTACTGAAACCTACTTCCAGTTCCCAAATTTTAGGATAATATACATTACTCTGACGCGTCACCAGTTACTAAACAGTGTGCTTTTAGTTAGAAACAAAAGAACTGCCCCGTGAGACAAGAGAAGTGATGAGAGCTTAACTGTTAAAGTCTGTGCCTTCTGGTGAATATCCCTGAGTGCTCTCCTCAATCTTATTCTGCAAGAGAGAGTGAGAGAAGAGGTGTAAAACAGAACAATTGCTCATGCATGTCTGTGTTGAAGTACTTGGTGTGTGTATGTGTGTGTTGTAATGAACAGTTAGTAGTAGTGTTCAACCAATATTTCAACCAAAATGTATTTTACACAGTGCTTCTCCTCCCCAGTATGTTCCAGCGAGCATTTTTAATCTTTTTCATCATCACTCTCAGGTGGTTTTGTTTGTGTGTGTCATAGCAACTCAGTACAGTTTAAGGCAGCTCTTTACTTTTGTCTTTTTTTTCATGCATTTTACACAACCTGGTTGTTATTACTTCCAGCTACCTACAGTAGCAATAATAGCCTCGAAATATAACTTCAGTGCAAAACTGAAGAGATAAAGAGAGGACAATTGTGTAAATGTAGGCCAAACCCTCACTTTAACCTTCTCATTTTTCCTGAGAGTGTTTTACTTTTAAACCTGAACACTGTGCCGCAATAAATCTGGGACACTAGCACCACAACCCTGACTTTCGATCAGTTGGTACTCTGACCAAACTCAGTCTCTGCTGTGTGTGTGCATGGCTGTGTGTGAGCCACCTCATCATCACAGCTGCATCCCAAGTTGTAGATGGCAGTGGACGTGGAGGCAGGGTCTAAGGGTTTAGGTGATGTCACTTCCTCTGGTTGTGTGGGTGTGTATGGGGGATTTCTCAGCAAGGCATTCAGACTGCCATGAGTTCCATTATTAGGGACAGGAGTCAAGCCTAGGAGGTCTACAAACAAACACACACACACACACACACATTTATGTCACATTATACAACATATTTATAGTTCTAATGTTTATCAAATGTTCGTAAGTGAGGATAAGTAACCAGATATTAGTCTCACCACACATAATGTTGTAAAGCTCAATATTCTCGAAAGTAGGAACTCGTTTTCTGAAGTTGAAGCTTGGTCCATATCCCAGAAATATTGTCTATCAGCAAAGTGAAAAGTAAAATGTCAGGGTGTATGCATGAGCACAAACACAGTGTAAAATGTGCTTTGATGCAGCAGGAGTATCAGCTCTAAATGTTTGATTGAATAATATTGCAGCTTATCACACAAACTGGGCACCGCTCCACCCACTAACTGTACGCTCATGAGGCTCTGGGTTTATCAATACTTTCCTAATCCATTCTTTCCACCACAGTGTAGTCCAAGGAGTATTATTTAACTCTGGCTTAAAACAACAGTTTGATAAACAACACCGTTAAGTTTCAGCCACATCCCGACATATTCTGTGCAGCTTTTTCTCCCACCTACACTTTATTTTCATTCATTCATTTCATAAACTGCAGATTTGAATTCTTTATTCTTGAAAGTTGGTGACTGAACAACCATAAATGAAGATATAAATGGTGATCCACATTATCATTAAAATGATATTAGGAGGCTTTATATTGGTCAGTAATAATGAATAAAAAATATAACATTTTCTGGCTAATAAAGGAACTCAGATGGTAAACATACTGTAAACATATTGGTTAGCAAAGAATATTGAGTGTGATTTTTAGTAAATGAGTAGAATACAAATGTCGAAAATCTCAGTGTGTACCAAAACCCGGCAGTGTACATCTGAGCCCAAAAGTTCAGCACGTTTGAGGCTTGTGCCTCCATCTAGCTGCTGTGTTTGCTGCCACTAAAAGTCTCTCAAAGAGCACGTTCCCAACACGTATTTACACCTAGTTTTAAAAAGGGGAGTAAAATTTACCCAAAACGTGCCACTCCAAAGTGCTTGTAAATTGAACAGAAAATTGAACAGCATGTAAATCAGTTGAGCATGTGACATCACTCACTTTTTCAAAGATTCTCTTGTTGTTTTTACAGCCTCCGTCCAATACATATTCATCACCTCATGTGCTGATTTTGTACATAAAACATGAGCAGAATGCGTCTAGTTTGTGCCTGATACAGACCCAAAGGGCTTAGGACTCTGGGGACTCTGTGTCTGTCACTGAAACATACTGATCGTGTCTATTACAGCAACACACTCCTAACCACTATTTGTATTACTAGTAATCCACTTAACTGTAAGTTACTTATCTGTAGTACTTAAACCCAGCATTTTATGTATATAGCAAAGTGCATTTTGTATAAAGTATCTATGCAGCTTTTCTTTTTTTATCTAGACTTTATATTTTATATTGTTTTTGACTGTGTCTGTGCAGTATCATAAGCAGTTTCCTCCAGGATCAGTAAGGTTTTCTGATTCTGATGATGAATCTCTGTTACATTTAATATATTACCTGCATGCTGTTTATTTTGTTGTCAAAGCCATGATCACCATAGTACCGACAACTGCCCGGTAAACGGTTCTCAGGAGGAGACCTACAACACAAAAAAAAATCACAATCAGCTACAGATGATCAGTCCCTCGGCACGATCTTACAGCCTCAGTTACATCTCTGCTAATCAGCACGGGCTATCCCCATCATCAGCAATTTTAAATACACCCACTAGCCACTTTAGCCACTAGAAGTTCAATCTCTGGTGCCCAAATGTTAATGCACAATTTGTCATTTTCTGACTGCTGAGTAGTTCTTGTTTGGACATGTTTGGGTGGTATACCATTCTCAACCTAGCTGTGGCACTGACTTGTGTAAAAACTACTATGCCTGATACACTCCAGTGACATACACACACTTCTATGTCCATATCACTGCTGTGCTGAGAAAGGTCCACCAGCCAACTTGAATCTGGACAAAAAAATCAGTTCTGTGTTATAGGATAGAAGGAGGTAATATACACAGGGAGTCAAAAATTTTTGCACACACTGACATTTTCTACATTTGCATGTTACTCACTAAATATTTCAATATATAGGCTGGTAGTCTTGTGGTTAGGGCGTTTGCCCTGCGGTCAGGAAGTCGTGGGTTCGATTCCCTAGACTGCTAAGCACCTCTGAGGTACCCTGAGCAAAGGTACCGCCCCCTCATACTGCTCCCCCGGGCGCTGTGTTCCTGGCTGCCCGCTGCTTCACTTGGTGAATGGGTTATAAATGCAGAGGAAGAATTTTGTGCTGTTTGCGTATGACACAATGGTCACTTTCACTTTCATTTACTAAAAATTAGGGGTGTCGAATTAATGCGTTAATTTTGATCCATTAATTACAGAAATAATAACCCGTAAAAAAAAGAACACTGATTAATTGCACCACGTGACTTTGAGTCCCCACCCCGTTCTGGCCACAGGCGCTATGTAAAATGAAGACAAGAACGTGCTGCTTGGCCCAGTGATTCCACAGTTAAAAATGGACAAATGGAACGGTTAATAGGAGAAACGTTCACTGCAATTAATGTAGTAAGGAATTTTTGTATCTTTGGAGAACATCACATCTAAAATATCACTTCAATGCAAAGCGCTCAGGAGCTAACCTGGCGGTCCGAGCCAGAACAGCCCGATAGCAGCGCCAGCGCCCGCCACACTGGACCAGGCACCAGACCCAAACTGACCCATCTACCTGTGACCCAGCATAGTGGTCTCTGTTGCCGAGTTTATTTTGAGATGCCTTGCATGCTGGGGTTGACGTACTTCCACCCAGCGGGAAAACACAAAGCTGCAGCTTTTATCCCCCACACCCCCACCCTTATTCCAGACCCAACAACAGTTGTCCCCCACATTATAATGCTTCTATAACCCGTGCTTGTATGTACATTGTCTTAAACTGCAGCTTATAGACAGACTTAGTTCTATCACTGTCCTTAGTTCTATCATTTTTTATTTTTTTCCCTCAGCATATTAGGTCATATTTTTGATTGCTATAACCATTAATGCACACGAACAGTGCAGAAACATAAATTATTAAATAAAAGAGTTGAAAGTCTGTAATGTTGATTATTCATTCACTCATATGCCCAAATTACATTTGTAAATTCTTTTGCAGCAAAAATGGGGGTGATTAATTTGATTAATTAATTACAGAGCTTGTAATTAATTAGATTAATTTTTATAATCACATGACACCCCTACTAAAAATACACTGAAAATTCTTTGCTAACAGATACATTTAATTTGTCACTACAGACCTATATAAAAACAACTAATATAATTATAATGTGGATCATCAGATGAATATTGGATATTTAACGAGCTATTAAGTGCTGAAACCGTTAACGAGTGCATTTAAAGATAAAGGACAGTCTACAATTTGACTCACCACACAACCAGTTAATAGGATGTCAGACATATCAGGATGCACTGTTACAGATTCTTTCATCTTATAAAGGAAACTCATTTTATTTGACATTTTCATTTGTAGTTGTTAATTTAACAATGTTTAACAAGAATAAAAATCTGTAGTGGTAAAAACCGTGGAGAGCAAAAGCTTTTGACTGGTAGTGTATTGTGCATCAACAGATGGGCTACAGTAACTGTACACCTATATAATGAACTAATAGCATACAGTCTATTATCTCACACACATTAACAAAAAGACACGCGTGCAGGTGACATACATTGCAACCAGCCACTTCCTTTCCATTAATAGGTGAACGTCCTCAATCCTACGGTTGTTGGCATAGTGCAGACGTTTAGGTAGGTGCTGCTTCAGATATGGTTTAAAGTGCTGATTTGGCATCTTGCACTGAAAGCCAGAACACACAGCAACAAAAAAATGAAGACTCACTGGCGCTGTCATGAAAATTACTTGTCATTTTTCATTATCTACCATTTTAAAAATGATTTATTTTAATTTTGGAACATAATTATACAACATCATTTAAGGAAGAAAATGAACATTTATGAAAATTGACATTAACTTCATATAATAATAAATACATTTATCCTTAGAAAAGAATTAATAAAAAAATAGAAAACGTGCCAGAATGAGATGTATATACACATACAGCAAGTTCATTTTCCACAAAATCTGGTCTTAAGGGTAATATATATTTCACCCACTTCGTCAGACAAATAGAATTTTCTGAAGACGAGAAAGTAAAGTTTTCTATATTATGAATATCATTTACTATACCTCTCCATCCTTAGATTGTTGGGGGTAACCCATGCCTTGTTAATGCTTTTTTTGCAGGCAGATGTCAAAATGCCAAGTAGGCATTTATTGGATCTCCTTATGTGAAAATCAATTCTATGTAAAAATAGGGAAACGTTTCAGGATCTATCATTTTATGTACTTACTGTTAAATTTGCCACAATTTCTTTCGGGTCATCTGAAAAGGAAAAGATATAAATGATGATTCAAATTTAACAGTTTTTTTTTATGTTTCTTTATCCCAAACACAAAAAAGATACTACTTACTTTACTATTCCTGTATATTACTCTATGCTTTTCTTTTCCTGTCCTGACAAATATGTTAAAGGGAAGTCAATGGAAATCATCCCGCATTTTCACGTTTTCCTGTGATGTATAGTGAAACTTGAGTATCTGAGCTTGCTAAAGGCATTGCTTGATGAAAAGAGGGAGACGATACATGAAATTACTGGTTAATATTATTTTTACGCACATGCAGGTGCATGGTGGTGAAATCCAAAAACAAAAGCCATTTTAGAGTACAAAAGTCATTAGTTTTTGATGGAAGATAAATATATGATGAATATATATAATGCATAAAATTAAAATAAAACAGGAAATTAACTGACAAGATAAAAAGTTTAGTTCTGATTTCAGGTTGACTTTAAAAAATACAACACAGTCTGTTTTATTCTATACTCTCGTGACAAGTGTGTTAACACGGCAATGACGCAAAAAGCCAGACCTAATCAGTCAGCTTCAGGGTCTGACCTAACTGATCAATGGAATCCAGTCCCTGCAGCAGCATTCCAATGTTTAGTGGAAAGGCAACTGGTAAGGTCAAATTCTATTTCACTGCAGAATAAGGAAGGACCTTTCTTTTAAAAAGGAATTTCACCTGTGCCTGAGATACTGTGTTACTAGTAATTAATAGTTTATGGAGGCGTGTAGTGGGGAAAAAAACACATTTTACTAGTATATTTTAACTTTTAGACAAAATTTTCACCATGAACATTATATAAAAAAGATGGAAGGCATACAAAAACTTTTCAAACATCAAAACACTCCAAATGGCATTTTTTGCTTGAAGGATTATACTACTCAGAAAGGTAGAAAAATTGGTAGTTTTTGCACACACTGAGATGATCTACATTTGCATGTTACTCACTTAATATTTACTAAAAGTAGACTCAATGTTTTTACTGACAAATATATTAACAGTATGTTCATCATTTGAGTAACTTTATTAGCCAGAACATGTCATATTTTTTATTCCTCACTACTGCCCTAAAAACCACCTATCATAATTATAATTATAATGTGGATCACCAGACGAGTGTTCAATATTTAACGAGATATTAAGTGCTGAAACGGTAACAAGTTTCAGGAAGAATTCGACTCTGCATCACCACACAACCAGTTAATAGGAGTCAGACATGCACTGTTACAGCTTCTTTCATCTTATAATGGAAACCTCTTTTATTTCACATATTTTCATTTATAGATGTTCACTCAGATGTTCACAAACTTTCCAGTTTAACAAGAATAAAAATCTGTAGTTTATGAAATAAATGGATAAGTGGTAAAAACCTGTGTTCTGCAAAAACATTTGACTGGTAGTGTATATGCTTGATTCAGTCCATAGAAAATGCTGACCAAGCTGCCTGGATACTTTTGGACATATGGAGCCAGATTTACTAAAGAACATGTAATAAACAGATGGCTGTAGTTTGCTGTCGAATGCCATCACCTGCAAACAGCCTAGTTTGAATAACAGAGGCGCTACAATAAAGATCCAAGTGTGCACCAAGATCCTGGTGTAAAAAAACATACTTTTTGTTGAAATTAGGTAATTACTCAATGCTGTTTATTCTCATAATGTCCTCCCTAATTTTTGTATGCCAGAAATGTAATGGCTTAAAAATGCATCTTTATGAAGCTCAGTAGTGACCTGGTGCATGAACAAAATACACACTCTTCTCAGTGTGTGTGTGTGTGTGATTACAGAGTGCCTCACATGGTGTGTTAGGGTTCTTGGGGCGTATCCTCCCAGAGGATCCCTGGATAAGTGCGAGATCACCAACATTAAGTCCATAAGAGCTAAGATATTCCGTCCGGTCACAGTGGGCCTCCTCCATTCCTACACACACACACACACACACACACACACACACACATACACATACACAATGAGAGAAACAATATTACTCCCCCTTTTCCCATCTTTTTTACACTGTTACAAACTCCACTGTTACCAAAAACGAACATTACAAATATTTTTAAAAATGATGATTTGATGGGATGATTTCATTACATCATATACAACAAATAATGGTTAGTGATTAACACTGAATTCATAATTGGGTTATTTACTGGTGTATCACTACAACACCATTGAAATGGTTAAATACCGTGATCGCCGACTAGGATGACATTTACACAGCGGTGCAGATTCATTTGTTTCAATCCGTTCATCAACTGACCGATGATATGATCAATTTCCCTCAGGGGGTTATCAAGCTGCCAAGGTCATTCACACACACACACAAACACATGATGGGCTTTAGCACAACATTTTTGTTCATTGTCCTTCATTACATTATGCTTTGCTTTAGTGTCAGATTTAAAACTAAGACACATGTTGACTAAAAAGTCTTCAACTAATCCTCTGATAACTATCATTATTATTTAATAACTGTTTCTTATTACATACAGTACTGAGCAAATATGTGCAGCCACCATCCAGTAGCTGGATTACAGAGCTGGTAATGGAACTGAGCAAACGTGTGAAGGCTGAAGAGCTCTGAGGAGTCAGGACCCCGAGTTCCTATATCCACGTTTTCCTAACCATACTTTCTAACAAAGCACTCTCGTTTTACTGTTTTTATTTTGAATAGTACTTATTGTAATTTATTCCAAATACACACACACACACACACACACGCGCGCGCGCGCAAACACACACACACACACACACACACACACACACACACATATTTGTGTCAAAAATTGTCACACACATAAATACATTCAGTATTCTTTACTACTAAAAAATATATAGTATGTTTGCCATTATAGTATCTTTATTAGACTCACTACTGATGTATAAAAAGCTGCCTGATATATTTATAATAATATATGAGCGTTAAATAACAAGCTATTAAGTGCTGAAACAGTTACCGAGTGCATTTAAAGTTAAAGTTTATGAAATAAATGGATAAGTGGTAACAACAAAAGAACTTTGGCTAGTAGTGCACACACACACACACACACATACACACACACACACACACAGTAAAAATTCTGTTTTTAAAATTACCTTCAAGGTTGGACAAATATTTTATTTGAGAACATGAGTTTAGTTTGCAGAAAACTGTTTAGTTTGCACTTTGTAACTATGGAAATATGATGTGCTACCTGAATGTGCATTAGTCTTACCTCATTACTGAGTGGTCCCAGTCTGTGTCCAAAAGTATCGGGCTGCTCGGAATGCACTGCATACACATATGGCCTGAAATGGCATTGAACAGGAAAAACTAGATGGGAAAATGAGGTAATAGTAACCGAAATAGCCTCCTGGACAGTTATGTGCCGTTATCCAGTAAATTAGTATATCATGATATTAATGACTGTAACATTAACGTGGACACTTTGAAACACTGAAATTTCTCAACTGGCATGTTTGTGCCAGAAAACTTTAGAATACACTAGGCATAGAAAAGAATCATCCCTTTTAGCATATTCACATTTTGTTGCTTTGCAGCCTGAAATGAAAACACACACGTGCCAAAAAAACCCAAAAATATTTCAGCTGTATTTACTCAATGCAACTTATAAAACAAGTTAAAGATTTGATAGAAACCGTTTTGGGGAAAAAAAAACAGAATCCGTGAGATGGAAAAAGGATCATAGCCCTTTGATTAGTTCATCATAAAAAAACAGCTATTCCTGAAGCATTCCAGTACTTGGTATTGGAACTGTCAAAAGATCTCAGGGATAATGTTGTGGACAGACACAAGACAAACAATGGATACAAAAAGATCAAAGGCTTTATCAGTCCCTAAGAGCACAGGAAAGTCTATAGTTAAGAAGCGGAAAGTGTTTAGTAGTGGTAGGAACCTCCCTGGATCAGGCCGTCCTTCCAAACTGGATGGAAGAATGAGGAGGAAACCGGTCAGCAAGGCTGCTAAGAAGCCTATAGCAACTTTGAGGCAGCAATTTATGCCAGTATGCATGTGACAACATTTTCACAAGTGCTCCACAAATGTGGCTTATATGGGAAGTCTGCAAGTAAAGCCCCTTTTAAAAAAAGGCCACCTTTAGTTGCCAAAACAGACCTTGAAGATTGGTGTTACAATCAGACGAGGCCAAAATAAGTGATTTGGCCTCAACACCATACAGTACATCTGGCGAAAAAAGAACAAAACAGCTCACAATTAAAACACTATTGATTTAAAACACTATTGAAAATTTGTGGAATGACTTTGAATGAAGATTGCAGTCCATGAGCTGTCACCATCCAATCTGACTGAGATTGAATAGTTCTGTAAGGAAGAGTGGGTGTCGATATGCAACGTTGGTAGAGAAGTATCGCACCAGACTAAAGGCAGTAATTAAAGGAAAAGATGGTTCTGACACGGGGGGATCCTTTATCCATTTACCAGTTACCTGGTGTGCAATGGAGAAGGTGATTAGTTACGCTTGATGGAGTTCACAAGTATTTTTGGGAGGGTTGTGATACTTATTCCACCTCCGTGGTTTTTTTTGGGGGTTTTTTCTAAACTGTTGCTATCATCTCCTATCTTTGGATGTTCTAGGATGCAATGAGTAAATACATCTGGATTTTTTTTTGTGTGTATATTTGCCTATATTAAAAAAATAAAAAAAATGTGGGCGTTTACCCTCTTAACTCCATGCTTTCTTTGCTTTTGGTTTAAGATCTGACTTTTCTCTAACAGGACCTGTGTGTAACTTAGCTGGCAGTGATTTGGTTGAATAGTGAATCCTGAAGCCTGATTTAAGTTTAGCTTTTCAGGTTTGAAGATCAGACGTGGCCTCCTTAAGCACTGATGTTTGTCGCTCTGGATAAGAGCGTATGCAAAATGCCATAAGCGTAAATGTGTATGTCCATTTCAGACTGCAGAGCAACTTTTGAACGGAGTTAGTTTTTAACCTAATATCAGTGTTTTCTCAAAGAAATGTTTACTGCTAAGGCAGTAAATGCTTTAGTCTTAGATGCCTGACTTTTTGCACAGTACCTCAACTGTGTATAACATTTGCTGCATTAATGATATTTTATTTATGCTGAGATGATGGACATTTAAAATGAAGCAAATTCAATGCATTCCTTTTCTCAGATCATGATGCATTTTCTCAGATCAAGGATGCATTTAAGAGCTGACCTTTCATCATCAGGCAAGTGGAGCCATCTCAGTATGGTCAGGATCCTCCTCTCCAGTGGAATCACCCTACACAAACACAGGGGAAGAAGGAGAGGGACTTATCCAACAATAACAGTGGCTTCTCTGTGGAGTAAGGCAGCACACACTCAAACTTCATCGCACATTTGAGTGCTCAGACTGTGGAACATAAAGAGTGCTTCATTCACATAATAGGGCCACTCTCAGTAATCTCTGACTTCTGTCTTGTTTAACATTACGGAATCAGTTGAGACCCTGTCTAAGACGACACATCTTTTATTAGAAAATAAAGGCAGATGAATCTGATTAAATCTAACTTTAGAGCTGTCCTGTGAGTTTCAGCAGGAACAAGAGAGAGAGAGACAGACAGGGAGAGAGAGAGAGAGAGGGAGAGACAGAGAGAGAGGAAAATAAACATAGCCTTTTGTTAGTTTATGTAAGCTAGGAGGACAAAAGGGCAAAACAGTTCAACGGGGTCCTATTGCACACAGACAAGGATGAATGGACCCTGTGTGTGTGGGCTTTGTTTGAGTAAATGCCTGGAGGGGACAGAAATGCATGTGCTTGTTGGATCATGTGCACGGTGATCACACTTCTCAGTACTCACTGTCACAACACCAAATCTGACAAGCAACAATGAAGCCCATGAAAGTGAATTCGAAATGAACTTTAAGTCATTCTTACACATCATTTAATTGTAATTCCACTAGAAATAGTAGTTTGTAGGGTTTGAATACTTGGTTGGTATTTTGGAAACCGAAATGCTTGTTCACAAAAGAACCCAAACATATATGCACCTTCCATAATTAACTACAGTTATTATCGTCTCCATCACAGGTTTAGCTTCAGTTTGTTTTAGGTAGGAGTTCATTATAAAAAGCAGCAATGAGAGCAACATGCAGGCCAAGTTGAAGTCAGTAAGAGTGAAGAGAGGAGAGTGTAGGACTGATGAACTTTTGGGGGTACAGGCTCATTGGAACATGAAATAAAGTCCAAATGCTCAAAAGAGAACCCAGTATTATCACCATATTGGTAAATTCTGAGTATTCAAGTTATTCTGTACTGATCTACAATCTAGTGTCTACACTGGTGAAAATGGCATGTTCATAAGATGTTTCTAAAACCTCCAGAGAAACAAACTGGAGAACAGGAACATAGCAGAGAAGATGAAAACAAAAATGGGAGCTGATAGACCTTCAGCCCTTGTCCTTAAAAATGTTCCACAGCTTGGACCCAATGCAGAACAAGTATGGCAACAAAGCAAAATGTGTGTACTCTAAAATGCACTCAGCAACCACATAGCCACATTTATATATGACTTCCGACCATTTAGAGGAATAAGCACAATTCAAACTGGATGAGATTTTCCAGAGGAGGCGGTGATTTGACTGGCTGATTCATATGAGATTAAGTATCTGTGCAACTTCCTCAAATTCCCATGCAACCAAGCTGCAGTGTGACAACCTGGTTAAGTCAGTGCTGTGTGGCACAAGACACCCAGTAACAATAACAGTATTCTACAAGTAATATTTTTAAATTAGAGAGAGAGATAGATTAGAACAGGACTCCTGGAGTTACTGGAACTACTGAGGATCAGCGAGGGAGCTCCAGTTTTAGTCAACGTCAGTCAGTTCATTATTATTACTGTTAAACTACTATTTGGCAGCACGGTGCATATAGATACAGAATACACTGGACTCAAATCACATCTTGTCTTGTCAGTAAGCAATTAAATTACACCACCTATCCAGGTAAAATTAAACCAGCTCCAGTAGCACTTAGTTCATCTGGTATTAATATCGCTTACCAAGGCCAGAAGAAGGTGCCCGCCTTCACACCCTGTTTCTCTGCTGTTATCCAAATCTAATGGAGAGAAAGTGTTGATAAAATATTGAACATTAAAAGATGGCATCCATAGTAATCTCCAATAGTCATCTAAAAAAATTAGAAGGCAATTCTTTACTAAATAAACGGAAACACTATAAAGTAACATTATAGTCCAAAATGAGATCAGAGCCCCTTGCCTTTAACTCAGAGAAAGATTTTCAGTATTGTGCTGATCTTTTATGTCTTAATGGCTCAGAAAACAAGATGAGCATTGTCAGCTGGAAAATGTGTTTCCACTGATTTCCCTTTTCATTCTAATGCGTGCAATCAGCATATTAATGTTCAGCTTTTGAAAACTCAGAATGAGAAAGCAAATAAAGCACATTTGTGAAACTGACCATGTCAGTTTCTTTTAACAACAGACTTGAGCCTTCCTTTTTGAAGCACATGTTCAGACAACATCAAATGGATTTGATCGACCCATCAGAAGCTTCCTAAAAAATATGTAGCATTTGTTCATCTAAAATAAGTATAGCCAAGCTTCCAGTTTTCAGACGAACTAAATAACCTTGTGACAGTGGGAAATATGGTATCAGAGCTGAGTGAATGTGTCAGAAATCGAATAGATCTTTTGAGCAACAAATGTCTTTCTTATTGTCAAATCATGATTAAACTGAAGGTTTCTTAGGGGGACAGTGAATGGCACTCTAAGACTTTTTGCCAAAACTGGATCATTTGTACCCAATATCATGATAAGGCACTCCTAAATGTCCACATTATCAAAAAACAAATCTATAAAGTTTTGTTTAGTGAACGACAGAACAGCAACTCATGCACAGATACAGAATGTGCTAAATAAACTCTGGAAAAATGTTGTAGTGATCTCAAATGATAAGTAGCGGTTTCTAAACCACCTCTCTATGAAGCATGATGGTGGGAATATTCACGTCTGGGTGTGTTTTACCTACTCTGGAGTTAGACACCTGCACAGAATCAACTATACCCCGACAAAGGAGAAATGCCGATTATATGATTTGTACTGAAAACCTTGAATTGAATTCAGGATTTTAAAAAATGCGAAACCGAAGCACATTCTGTGCGGCCTCAGACTTTCATTTGTAAACTGACATGCATTTTTTAAATAATATTTTAAAAAAGGGAGGTAAAATTTGCTGTTTAATTTTGTAGCTTTGCTTCAGCAGGTTCTACAGTTGGCTAACAGACTAGCAAGAGACAGCAGCACATCAAATTCATGTATGGATGTAACACCAGCTTGTGTTCCCATTCATCATAGCCAGTGCTTATGCTGAGAAAAGAGAGAAGGCAGAACTCACAGGTTGTCCCCCCCACCAGCGGTGGTTGAGCTTCTCTCTCCCACGCAGGTTAAAGTTTGCGTCAAACACAGGATCATGCATTGTATTACCCACAATGCCATGAGACTCTGGGTACAGGCCCTAGCAAAACAGTGACAAACATTTACTTTACATTTTTTTGGAATTTCATGAGAATAATCAAGATAAAAAGTTCATCTGTAGCCTACCGTGGCTAGTGTGTATAGGTTGGGGAAAGTCTTGGAAGGATACATTGGTCTCATGTGAGGAGCATGGGTCCCACATGTCTCTATAAGAAAAGTGATCCATAAAAACCATATGAGAAACACAGCATGAATATTAACCACATTTGGAGAGGTTTAACATGTAAAATATACATCGCAAGTGCAGCCAAGATAGGATTGGTTGTCAGTTGCAACTAGCTGAGGAACTTAAGTATTTTCATGGCAAAAGAAGACAACAGTCCTGATTTCTTTCATTCTAACACAATAAAGATCACAGCGACATTACCTTCTGGGTAGGGATGCAGCAGCTATATCAAATCAGACATATCAGTATTGGCAGATTTTTTTTACATGCTTAAATTTGACTAGTCAAAGCTAGTAGACATTTCTTTTATAGAGCATAACAATGCAGATACTGTACTAAAATGTCTGAATTTTGTCCATTTTATTACATTTAAACACTCTACAAATAAATGTTACTGTTTCTCCACATTTGTAATCTAGACACATCTAGTTCTGACTTCTACACATCAGACCAGTGTTTGTATCAGAATGAGTATCAGCATTGACAGCTTTGCCTAAAAAGATCAATCAGTCAGTCCAGAATTCTCATACTGGGAGGGACTTCCTTACATTTATGCCCTCTTAACAACCCTTTTCCTGTTATGAGCTGCATCTATATATGTTTGTTACTCAGCTTTACTGTAGTTGAGTCATACTCAGTTTGTGAATATTGGGGATGACAGATTTTCCTTTCTTCATATAGGAAGCTCGAAATCCATCCAAAGACACTATGATCAGAGGAGGACGCACAAAACTGCACAAAAACAAGAGGATCAGGAGCTTTAAGCAAGAGTTCCACTTCAAGTAATGTTTAAGAAAATGCACATTCTGGTGCTTTACCGGTACCACTCACCCGGCTGGGCACTCTGGAGAATGAATCTCTTCACAGTCTCCTTCTACCCACTTACTCTCACCTAAAAACCACAATGTTAATTGGAATACAAGCCAAATTAAAAAAACATGTTACACTTTGAAAACGTGTTCAATCCAATAAGCTTATAATGTTCAGACAGTGATGAGTGTTTTTAACTTTTGGCACATTATCATTTCATATTGTGCACTGTGATACTAAACTTGGTGCTCATATCAAAAGCAAAGTTCAGGTATTGTATCCATCTAATCTGGTGCAGATGTAAATGCACCCAGAGCAAACAATGAACAGTTCACAGTTATTTGTATTGAAAAATAAGCTGCAGTTAGAAATGTGTAAGTGTGTGATGTACCCCACAAAGTGAATGAGAAAACCAATTAGTGATTGTGTGTTGTCATTAATACAGGTACCATTTGTCTCACCTTTACAGAGGGATTTGTAGTTTGTGCAGCAGTCTCCTTTCTCCAGACAGTCTTCTGAACACTGACATGCATAGTCCTCATTTCGGCTCTCCCCACACCGCTCAGCACTGCATTCAAAACCTCCAGCTATCCACATGCGCACACACACATACAAAAACACACACACACAAATAAACTAGCTAAAAATTCTGTTAAAAGTTTGTATTAGAGTTTGTGAATGTGTGTGCACATGTGAAATACACGCTGCCGTTCCCATTCAAAAGTTCAAAGGTTTTCAATGGTGTTGCTGACAAAGATTTATTCTAATACGCCATAGTATGGAACTTCAGAGTTGAGAGTTTTCTGTGCTACATGGTTTTCTATAACTATATAAAAGTTATATAACTTGCATACATTACAGTTACATTTACGGATGCACTCAAAAATATATATTTGTATTTAGATGACTCATCATTGACAATTAGTTACACAGAAATGAGAGGTGTGTTCAAATGTTCTTTTTTTTAGAAAGTACTATGTTCCTGTATATAAAAGTATAGGGCTGTAACAATCAACTTAGCACACAAAATGCTCTTTGGACTCCTGACACTTTGCAGAAATATCTGGTTTAGAAGAAAATGTGTAATAAAGTCTTTTAAAAACAGCCAAAATGATAACTACAAACTGGTTTTATTTCAAAGTTGTGTCACCTCTCGAATATGAAAACAACACTAAGTGACCCACACAAGGCTATCACCCCAGAATTTAAAGGGAAACTGGCACGAAAATGTAATGTTGGAAAAAAATTTCCCTTGCAATGTAACAAGAACTTGACTAAATCACACCGTTAAAAGATATGAGCATATTAAAATCAAATATGCTCCTTTTTTTGACTTATCTATTATGGGGTTAAATGAACGTGTCAGTGGGTACTCACCAGTCTTGAGGCACTGCTCATCAAAGTCAGTGCAGCAGCTGTAGTATGTCTTACACAAGTTATCACATCTGCAACCTGGGGGTTCTGCCTCAACCAGTTCAAAGCATCGCCCCTTACACGAGCCTGAAGAACTCACCCATTCAGATACTGTGAGACACATTCAAAGAGGAAAAACAAATAAAACAGAAAGACACTATTATGCAAATAATAATGGAATTACTTATCACTTCAGTAAGCGTCGTTATACATTGTGATATAATCATTAGAAATCAGTGCCAACAAAAGCATTTGATATTAAAGGTTGACACTGATATTAAAACTGCCAAAGCTGTTAACAAACTTTCACCACATACAGCATGGAAAAAAAAATAAGAGACCACTTTTCCCTTTCTTCTGTTTGTACAATTTGTGGTGGTGTGTGTGTGTGTGTAAAATGCACAGGTTACTATTCTTGAATGAACCACCTCCCTATGTGTTGTGAGTGCAGTAGTGTGTGTAGAGCAGCTTTTCTATGTGCTGTATTCCAGCAGCTTCACTCCTGAGTCACACATGCACACACTATGTTCTTAACATCACTATTTTAAATGTTGCAATTGTAAAATAATGTAAGAGTGTTGTGTAGTTCAACATTTCCATGGTATAATCAATTATTTACATAATTTTTTTTTATTTTCTCCAAATTTTGTTTTGAATTTTGAATCAAGAGTGGTCAGTTGTGTATAAAACAATAGTGACATACTCATCCCACAAATTACAAAAGCAATAACCAGAAAAAAGAATGATGCAGTCTCTCATTTTTTTTTCAATGGCAGTATGTGTTCATTAGTAGAGGAGATTTATTGAACAGTAGTGCAAACCAATGTAAAATAAAGTAAATGCAATTACAGTAGAATTATATGTGGAAACAGTAGAGCTCAATAAATCTTTGGTCTACTCCTCTAGAGATGAGAACAAAAGGCCAGTCAGGTCAGTACTGGACCAGAGATCACAGCCTGGTATGCTGGCGTGATGTAATGAAGAGAAGTGTCTCACTTTTAGTATGCGGTGGACCGTCATCCTTTTCTCCTGTTGGCTGGGCAGCTTGAAACACATAGCCTACACAAACACGAGGCCCGAGGAAGACTGAGAACAGACAAACTACCTGTAGAGGAGAAGACAGAATAACTTATTTATTCTGTTAGAATATAAGCTTAGATTTCCATGAAAAAGTACCTTTACAGGACAGGGAAAAAACAAGCATTCTCAACAGTGAATATATGTTAACAAAACTAAATTAATTCAAGCTTTCTTTGGATTGTTTCTGCTGGTCAATTTGTCATGAAATTGTCAAATTATGAAAAAAACTATAAAAGCAACAAAACTGCAGATACAAGGATTTGTTCTGACATTCTACAATATGTACAGGAACACATATGGTGACCTTAAGTTTTAAAAGAATATCCATTTTTATGTGGCTTAAAATTAGTGGGCACCAATGTAATACGCACAAAACCTCTCATATTTTCAATCAGTGATTATTTTGTACTGTGGAATCGACAAATTCTTCATGCATTTTGATTATCAGGATCGTATCTGCATACGAATGCAGGTGTAAATGCAAGTTACTTTTAAAACAAAGTGAAATCTGATTGCTCAAACCACTTCAGGAGGAGGTCAGAGATGCCTTTGGGTCATGTCATAGCAGTGTATAACAAATGTAAGCCAAAATACCCTCCCAGTACTTTGACTCCCCCATCCAGACTGCCACCACTGAACCACCTGACTCCCCCATCCAGACTCCCACAATCACCGCTAACCGGTTTATCTCTAGGCATGAGTTTATCTTTTGAGTTTAAGCACCAGTCTGCCTGAACTTTATGTTGTCTCATTGTTTCTCACCACCTCGTGAAAATACACTTTGTTGTATAGTGGCAGCCCTCATCATGCCTTGCTCAAGGATACCCTCCCCCCCAAATTTCACTGCACCATGGAAGCCCAACATGCCTTCAACCACCAGAATGTAATACTGCACCTATCATCTGAGATATCTTGAAATAAATCAAAGAGACCAACGTCAAAAATGCAGCTCCTTCTGATACTCGTCCAGGCAAAATTCACATCCCTTCAGAATACCGTAAAGACCTAATAATTTGGGTTCATTACCCCAAGGCCTTTGGACATCCTGGAGACAAAAGAGCCACAGAGAGGATTATACGTACCTTATGGTGGCCCACCAGGATCCGGGGTGTAAAGGAACAGCTCCAATTTGTGCACATTCCAAACCTCCTAATGTCAAGCCATTTGGATTACTATGCCCTCTCTTGACACCTACTTGACTATGATCTCACATTGCAATGGACTTTGTTACTGATCTCCCTTTCTCTTCTGGCAAAATGGCAATCTTTGTTGTTATAGATTGTTTTTCGTCTTTCTTCAAAAACTCAGCTGTACCCTGAAATTCACCTCAGGGTACAATCCACATACCAGTGGACAAACAGAAAGATTAAACAAAGAAACTGGTCGGATGCTACATTCCTTCTGTAGCCAGGTGCAACCAAAAGCTGCACAATTCTCTCTTGAGTAGAGTTCCCACATAATATCTTGAAATATTCCTGTACTACTATGTCACCATTTCAGGGCGTGAAAGTTTATTAATCCTGTCGAAAACTCCCACACAGAAATCCATGTGCACCAGTGGGCCAAGCAATGCTGGAGAGTATGGTGACGCATCAGAGACCAGATCTTGAAAGCTGTAACCACACAGAAATGACGTGCTGTTCGCCCTCAATGCTTGGACCCATCCTACATGTCTGGACAATGGCTATGACTCTCAACCAGGGACATCAACCTATGCTTGTCAAGTTGGAAGCTGGACCAGCACTCCACGTTTCACTGCTAAAACCTTTTTAATGTTCCCTTTTTAATGTTCCCTGTCTAGAGGAGCCTCCTCCTCCAATGGTGGTGGATGGCACCCCTGTGTACTATCTAAAATTGTTCCTGAACTCCCTGAGGAACAGCCTGCAGTATTCGGTTGACTGGGAAGGGTATGGTCCCGAAGTACAATGTTGGGTCCTGGCTCTGAACATTTTGGATCCTGCCTTAATCACTGCTTTTCATTGGGACTACCCAAATCGACATGCCCCTCAACCATGAGGATAGCCTCCACATCCTAGAAGCACCCTGATAGTCCCACCTAGAGAGGGGGCTCTGTGACACCCTGCTCTGCAATTCACCCTCCTTGCTTTTGAATTTTGTCTTTCTTTGATTTGAGATAGATGCCTGTCCAATACCTGTTTGCCAACTGTTAACCTTGAACCGTATGTTTGCCTTTTTAAAAGTGGATTTTACAAGTTAACCGCTAACCACACTTTGTATTGCGTTTGTTATCACTAGTTTGTTAATATTCTTGTTATATAGTAAAATTGATATATTAATGTTGTATGACAGCCCTTCAGTTTTACTGAATACAGTAATCCCTCACGTTTTGAGGGGGTTACGTTCCAAGAGCACCCGAGAAAAACCGCGTTGTTGTGTTTTGGTTAAAAAAAAGCCTAAAAATGCCTATTTTTATAGTGTAAACCCTAAATATGCCCCAAATATGCTCCAAATTTAATTTCATTTTAAACTCAGTTTAATACATTACCCTTAACGAAAATATAAAGGTAAGCCCATACAGACTGTACTGTAATTCATGCACGGGCATTTTCTTTGGAATGTGCTGTCGTTTTCTTTGGTATAAGAAATATGGTAATAAATTAGTGTAATTTTTAGTAATAAAAATACAGTACGATGTAGGGTAATCACCAATAATTTTTACATCAATCATTTACTGTTCATCAGCGGGTTATTCAGGGCTCTTCAGGAGGAGTACTGTATTGTAAAGCAGACGTTGGATGGTGACTGAGCTCAACAGCCTCTTTCAATTTAATTTACAGTAATAAAATTACTGGGCTTTAAGAAGAACAAAACAAAAATCAAGAGACAAAAAAAACCCAAAATCCACTTGTGACTTAATCCACGACTCCTAATCTGCGTAAAACTGGGGTGTTACTGTATATTCTCTTTCAAAATTTGTTTTATTTTGAGAATAAAAATGATTTTAACATGTTTTAACCTTAAATAAGATGTAAAAAAATGTGATAAGGAGCATGATAGAATTTTTACGTGTAATTATTTATAATCTTGGCTGAGGCATATGTTAAGAAACAAGATCATGCAGAATTTTATTTGAATACCCCTGCTCTATCGTGTAAGTCCAAACATATAATCCTTGTGACAGATTTGAGGAAACTAATGTGCCACAGTTAGAATATCCAAAAATCTTTTGAATATTTTTGCTATCGGTTAAATGACATGTTGAAGCAAATGACCATTTTTGGTCTAAAATGACAAGTTTGAACAGTGTGTACCTATTACAGTGTAAACTCCTGATCAGCATGTTTGTTTTCTGAGATTCACCCCCACCAAATGTCACTCATTTTCCACTTGCACAAGGAACATTGCTGCCCTGCATACAAATGTTTTTCCTTTACAAAAAAGGCAACCCATACCCGAGCCATACCCGTGTTACTCAAAGTCACAGCTGAGCCGACTGCATCACTGCTTTTTGATTGGTCGAAATGTCATCACAACATGGAAAGAGGCCACTGTATTTTTACGGTCCACACAAAAAACAACAACGGAGACACAAACTAAGAAGCAAAACTATCTGTTGGGGCTGAAGATAAGTTTCAGTTTGAGAATTTGTTTTTAATGCTGCGAGAAATGCGAAGGTCTACCAGGACACTGTTAGCTCGGTTAGGTATCAGTTACACAGCTAACATATGCCAACAAAAAACAAAACAACACAAACAAGACTACAAATAATAAAAGCCCACAATAACAAAAGCAGAATTTTTGGCTAGTAGGACTTCATTGATGCGGTTTTCAGACAATGATCAGCTATAAACTGTGGTAAGAGAATTGTGCTGCTGACGTGTCAGAAACTCCATTACCAGGCTGAGATACACTGGAAGTCAAAGTGTCCCACAAGTTCCATGCCATCGCAGTTTGATTTAGGCACAGTATGGTTTCTGTGTGCCTATGGAAAAGTGCCTACATCACTAAAAGTGGGCTTCTAATGGTATCGATTAACAGGAGGAAAGGCAAAACTGTATCTTCAGTTAGTTGCACAAGTGATTTTAACGGTGTGTACCAAAAACACCCCAAATAAATTACTGTCTACACAACACTGCTACATACACGTACCCAGAGCAAGCTAACATTAATGCCCTGTTACTGACATTTACCTTCACTGTTAAGTCATTAGCTGGCTAAGTCATTAGCTTTAAGTTTGATTTTTGTTACAAACAGGAAACAGTGTAAAGGTACACATCTGTGGTTCACTTCTATCGACTGCATTACCAGTAAAGATAGCATTACATTCATCATGATAGCCAACAAGCACCAGTGCAAAGGAGACAAACAAACAAATAAACATACACCAAATCAGAGCGCCTTATCTAGAGCTACACAAAGTTGACTACTTAGACCAATGTTTCTCAGCCTCAGTTTTGTCCTCCAATTGCACTAAATAGTGTCATGGTCCTCTCTAGCAAACCATGACTTGTTCAATTAAAATTTAAATGGGGAATCTTTCAAGAAATTCTACATGAAGTGGCTTGATGTAAAATACCTTGGTCTAGAGAAATGTACCAAGCAACACAACTCGATCTCACGACTTTTCATGCAGCCATCACGATATACAATGTAATCAAAATACATGCGGTGATCACACTTTAGGGCTTTTTTTTGTGCTAGGACAATGCTTCACTACCCTGTATTTTAATGCACAGTGCGTAACACCACCAGTATCTGTGCTAACTGGTGACTGTTAGGGTTAGGTTTAGGGTTAAGTTTAGGGTTAGGTTTAGGGTTAAGTTTAGGGTTGGTGTTAGGTTTAGGGTTAAGTTTAGGGTTAGGTTTAGGGTTGGTGTTAGGGTTAAGGTTAGGGTTAGGGTTTAGGGTCAGGGTTAGGGGTTAGGGTTGGTGTTAGGTTTAGGGTTAGGTTTAGGGTTAGGTTTAGGGTTAAGTTTAGGGTTAGGTTTAGGGTTAGGTTTAGGGTTAAGGTTAGGGTTAGGGGTTAGGGTTAGGGACTTTCCCCGTCTCATAGTATTTCAACCTGTTTCAACCGCTTTGCAAACAAAGACGACAAGGAATCAACTCATTATTTCTCTCCTACTGTCCCTCAGTCACCAGAAACTGGCAGTGCGCATTAAAATACAGGGTAGTGAAGCGTTGTCCTAGCACGAAAAAGTGAAGCGTTGTCCTAGCACAAAAAAAGCCCTACAGCATGATCGCAGCACGTATTTTGTACATCATAATGGCTTCACGGAAACTTGTGAGACCGGGCTCAGCGACAACTGTTCACCATTGTTAGTGGATCTGAAACATATAATTCTTCTAAAAGCTACCTTGATGAGAGCTACTATACAAAATCGTGCCAAATACATTGTAATGCAAAAGTGTATCCGGGAAAAAAAACACATTTTTTTTAGATTAAACAACATTTTTCCATTTTCTGTATCATTGCATATAGTACCTCAAGTCATGTTGAACAGAATATGAAATTCAAATTGAATATAATCTCTGGCTCCACCTACAAGGCACCTATTCAAGTTTCTGTACAATTTCCACCAAAACAATTTTCTTTACAATTACATTTCACAAAGAAATGAAATAAATAAATAATAACGAGCTAAAACAGGACTTGTGCAGAGACAACATCAAAATGTGCCGTGCAAGAGGACAACTGCTGATCTAGAGCAAGAGTCACAGGGTGATGCTGCCCTTCACTCCTCCTGACTCCCCCACCACCTCCAGCCAATTTGCAGGCCATGAGTCAGACAAGCCGGTCTAGGTGCAATACTACAGTTCACTGACCCTTCCATGCTTTCCCATGCTGTCAGCAAAGGCCCAATCAAGACAGAACACATGCAGTGACCACTTATTGCACCACACAGCACGTTAAACCTTTAAACTCTCAAGGGCCTGCATGTGGGCAAACAGTTTGCCTTCTCACTCTCATAGCTACATTTGAATTTTACCATAGTATCATAAAGCATTCCTAATCTGCAGTAAATTGTACAATTAAATTATTATTAATGATTAATAAGCCGATTATTACTGAAAAATAAGACCATTATTACTAATTAATAAGCCAGTTATTACTGATTAATAAGCCAATTATTACTGATTAATAAGCCAGTTATAATGAGCAGATATTACTGATTAATAAGCCACTTATTACTGAATAATAAGCCTTGGATTCACTGGGTTAACTCTTTAACTTAAACTCTTTAACTTAAACTGCTGTGATGCCCTGCCACAAAATGCCTGATCCTACAGAGCTTAGAGTGGAATAGAGCAGCTTTTTTTTCTTGAAGGAGCCTATGATTTTTAAAGGTGCATGTAATATTAACCAGACACTCTTCTGAGGCTCAAGAAAACCGCAGCCATACGGAGGTTTCCATCAATGCTGTACTGCTTCCACATCGGGTTACAGCACAAAGAAAATGCAACATCTGCAGAAAGAAATCTGGGGCACTTAGGAAATCTCTCTTAAAGCAGATGCATCGGCTGCAGCTCTCTCTTCCCCCCCCTCTCTCTCTCCCTCTTTCTCTTTCTCGCGCGCTCTGTCTCTTTCTGTTTTCGCCATCTCTTTACCCAATAAACACCCATTCGTTCGTCTTACCGTACCAGAGTTTCCAGCAGCATGTTTCCCTAATTATCCTGAAGTTTCGTGTCCTTTCGAGTCGGAGCAGCTCCACCGACCTCCACAAGACACACACACACACACACACACACACACGCGGACACACACACACACACGCACACGCGCGCGCGCCTGCTGGCGCGTTTGTTTATCTGTGCTCAGTGCGCCCCTCCGCGAGCCAATGCGCGCTCACGCTGTGCGCTCCAGAGGAGAGAGGGTGAGGAGAGCCAGAGTACGAGCTGTTCTCGCGGTGGCTTTGGGGCCTTTGCTTGAAATTAGGTTGCAGGGGAGCTTGTCAACTGGTGTGCGGTCAGATAGGGGACAGCAAAATCAGCTGCGGCTCAGTACAGCACACACGAATTTGCAATGTCATGCACTGATTAATAGAGAATACTGGTTGCACATGAATACAGCATCACATCAACACGGTTGCTGTTTGCACAACTTTTAGTAAGAATTATTTGGACATGATACACATTCTATGGACAAAAGTATTGGGACACCTAACCATTCCACCAACAGGGACTTTGACGACATTGCATTCAGATTCATAGACTTTAATATGGAGTCGGTCCCCCTTTGCAGTCATAACCGCTATAATCCTGTTGAAGATTGTCCTCCCATGGATCCCTTTTGTTGGTACTGACCACTGCATAACGGAAACACCCCACAGAACCGTCTGTTTTGGAGATGTCATTTAGCCATCACAATTTGGACCTAGTTGCTCAGATTCTTATGTTTGCCCATTTTTCCTGCTTCCAGTGCATCAGCTTTAAGGACTGACTGTTCACTTGCTGCCTATTACATCTCACCCCTTGACAGGTCCTACTGTAATGAGAGGTCTGAAGTTACCCGCTCTGTATCCAAGTTGCTCTTCTGTTGAACATTTTGCATTTGAGCCAAACGACCCTTTTCTGTTAAAAGTAAAAGGCCTTTCTTAGCAACAGAGAGAAGAAACACTTGCCTGTGAACCTGATGAACACAAAGTTGCAGGTTCAAACCCCCATTTTCTACTGTTGTGTCCTTGAACAAGACACTTAACCCTCAGTTGCTCCAGGGGGACTGCTCTGGACAAGGGCATTGGCCAAATGCCACTTTACCTTACACCAGATTCAGATGACAATAAAAAGAGTAGTACACATTCATCTTCTGCCATGGTGCCTACATGGCTCCTCTCCTGGTGACTCAGCTAATGAAGGCAACTCTCCACGGTCCCTTTCTTGCGCTTCTGGCTAAGCAATGCTCCAGTGCTGTGGTCACTGGCGTGCACAATACACACCAGATTATAAAAATTCTAAAAAGTATAAAAAGAGACCACAGCCCAGTGCACATTCATCTCATGCCATGGTGCTGTTAAGATCTTGGCCAACATCTACAGGTTACAAAGCCTTCATTCCCGCCACTGGCGTGTCTAATCTGTTTACTCAGGATGCAGCAGAGCACAGAGATTAGAACAGTTACTCAAGCCTGTCAAACACACGCATACACACACACACACATAAATACACCCTTGGACCTGTTCCTGTAAACACACCATGTACACACATGCCTACGCACATGCACACACATCAACACACTCTCACAAATAGTCCTGGAAATAGTACACACAGTAGTACACAACAGCAATTGCGCTGCTGCCAAGGCCAGCTTTTTCTGTTTTGACAGTGATGGACGTTTTTAATTTTTTTAAATATAATTAGGCAAAGCAGGGCAAGGCAAATTTTGTATGAACACATTATCATTTGATGTGCTTTACAGAGATTAAATAAATGTAAAAGTACAGAAGATAAAAAAGATGTGCAGAACTGGTGTGTGAAAGCAGCAGAAAACAGACAGAATTTTTTTTTTTAAAGCTGGCAACAGTCAGGGCATCTCCATATGGAGCTGGTTCCAGCAGCGTACAGCTTAGTGACTAAATGCGGTTTCACCCTCTTTTGATTCTGATCTGGGTATGAGTAGCTGACCAGTTTCAGCTGATTTAAGAGATCCTCCAGGCTGATATTCTGAAAGGAAATCACTGACAGTATAATTACACCAAGGTTTTTGGCATGGTGTACTTTTGGCATTGTTGTTGTCACTGACCTAGATTCCAGATAATGCACTTGTGATCTTCCTTTTTTGTCTTGTCTCTGAAATGTTGCTGCATCCAGCCATTAATTTTTTAGAGGCATAAACACAATGAGGACTGATGTCATTTTGGAGGTAGATAGATCTCAGTGTGGTGTGCATAGCTAAATAAGCCACCTTGCACTTCCGGAGAGGAAGTATATATAGGTTGAATAAAAGGGGCACAAGAATTCATCCATGTGGGGCTCCATATGGTACAGCAGTATTTCATGATTTATTAGTGCCTGTAGACACTGTAAAGGTCAAGATAAATCTTTATTAGTTCCACAAGTGGGAAATTTGCTTGGTCATGGCAGAAAGTGGACAGTACAAAGTTAAGAGCAGCAAAAATTAAGAAAAATAATAGAATAGAATAAAATACTATGTCACAGTACAGTATAAAATAGAATGTCCAGATGTACAGTCAAAAAATGTACAGTATAAAATCTAGGAATATAAATATGGACATCTGTATTGTACAAATATACATATATGTATGTAAACTGTAAGTAAGACTAAATGTAAACTCGGTCAAGTTGTGTGCATGTACACAGTGAGTATATGTAGATAAGTATATACAGAGTGGATGTATAAGTAAAAATGAGAACGCTGTAGATACACACACAGGTACACAATGGAGTGACAGGCCTCGAGACAATAGCATTAGAAATTGCACATGTTGCATCAGAAAAATTGCACTTAGTGATACTGCACATAAGAGAAACTTAGCGCAAGCTACCGTGGTGTATTGGATGTGTGTGTGTCTGTCTGTCATTACATATGTTGATACAATTAATCAGGATACATTTTAGAGCTAAATGACAAAATGTGTGGCAATCAACTCAAACCACCGAATCTACAAAACATATCCAAGAGTATACAGACACTCCTTATTACAAATGAATTCAGCTCCGATAAGATTCACAAATTGCTGACATAGGCAATCAGGTATGCCCACTTGGCCTGTAAAATCTCCATATAAACATATTTAGATACAGAATGGAATGCTTTGAAACAGCTGCAGAGTCTAAGAGTGCCATGCCTAAGTGTTGGCCAGAGGAATACAAAGTCCAACAGCATTCATCTGAGGAGCAGTGGAACTGCAGTCTGTGGAGTGATAGAGCTTTTGGGAATCGTCCAACATCATTACAAGACCGCTCCTATGCTCTCATAGCTGAATGCAATCAATTCTCTCAGCAATGCTCCAACACCTAGTGTAAAGTCTTTCCAGAATACTTCCACACCAAAGTACGCATTCCTTCTATTAACATTCTTAATTAGCAGCTTAAGGATTGAAATAAATTTCAGTATAATAATGACAAACAAAGACCAGGGTTTTCTTGGTATTGAACACATTTAAAATGCTTGAACCTTTCCGGTGACGACACATTCAGAAGCCTGGAAATTTTATAACATAAATTGCCATCACATGTGTAAAAGAAGAGAAAATTGTGGAGATTAATTAAATATCACTTGATGGATATGCAAGAATGTTCCTCTTATGTAATACTCTAAGATTCATACCGGACACAAAAAGCGATAAAAATTCTCACTTGAACAAATCTACCACCTCCCCACCCCAGCACACACACACACACACACACACACACACACACGCGCGCATACACTCACTCCCACCTCGAGGCTCCGTTACATACCATGTGTAGTTCATACACGCCTCAGGACTGCATAATACACATTTCTATTCATGATCAGACTTGGAGCTGTAAGATCAAGCCTGTATTGTTCTCTTAATCCCAGCCTGAGCTGTGCAGGTGTGCTCATGTATGCTAGTGATTTCCTTCTGTTCAGACTTCATAAATGGTCTTTAATGTACCAGTGTTCCTGCAGACCAGTGATCACTAACCCTTCTCTTGGACTTCTACATGTGTGACTGCATAACACAGCTGTTGCTCTCTTAGGGATTATGTTGAAGAAGGCTACCATTTACTGTCGCTTCTTGTTCTGCTGTCCAAGCAATACACCAATGCTCTGGTAACTTGTGTTGGGGTCCAAAATGAAGGATTTCACCACCTCTGGAAACGCAGTTCCAGGGCATCGCTGAGACACTCCCACAGAATATTGAAGGCCTCTTGGCAGGTGGATGCACTTGAACAGTCCTTTAGGCCTTGCAGATCTGTTTCTAGTAGACACACAAGGTAGGGGGCACACATTTTGGGATTTTTTCCAAGCTTTCAAAAGCGGCTAGAGTATTGCAGTCCTAACTGTAGTATGGTTTATTTCCACAGGCCCAACTCAGTGTGTAGGCTGTCTTTAAATGACTCTTTCCTTCATTTTTGAGGTCACACACTTGCTACATCTTCTGACACTAGTGTAGTGTGGTGGGGTTTATGGAAGAAGTTAGGACCACTTGTAACAAGTAAGAATAAACCTTGCAAACAATACTCCCAACAAAACAAAATTATCGGCACATATTTAAACCAACAACAATACACTTGTGCACGCATTTAAGGACTAAATTAGAAAATAGAGTAATAATACAGCTGTAATTTTGTTTTATTTAATGTAAGCTAGGCAGCTTTTATTTGAGAAAAATGAAAGGAAAAACAAAAAATCAGAGTGTGAACTGGTTGAAATATGGCATTTCAAGCATGAAAGATTGTTACAAATTCCTACTGCCGGAACATTTTAACATGAAACTATAACTATGAACTATAATTTCAGGTGAGTTGATTCATTTTGAAACAAATGTTCAACTCAAGATACAATGTGTATGGTTGCATGAATATTTTTTTTCATAATTTTTTCTATGGAAATCCATGATTGTAGGTGAGTTGGCGTGCAAAAATGTGTGAATAAAGACTAAATAATTTACAAATATGTAGAGCTATCTGCAGAGACTACACAGCACAGCTTACTGACGTCTGCTTTAACCAAAGATTTTTCCCCCAGCATGCATTGATTTGTACTGTGATTTCTTAATCTTCTCACCCTCCTTATTCACCTCATGAAGGTCTCTTTAATTAGCTAAGGAGCTGAAAGAGGTGTGTTTAATGAGGAACAATGATAACATCTGCAGTTCTGTGACCCTCCATCCCTGGGATTCGATAACCCTGGATTAGAAGATTACCGGGGGCGACATGAACAGGTCGGTGTGTTTGTTTCACCTGCATGGAGTTCCTGGAGAGTCCTGTGGTCAAACATACTCCCACTGTTTGAGCACTCTGCTGAACTTTGAACAAAGACACGCAAACATTTGCTTCCTAAAAGTGCATGGGCAGCACATTTCTTGCATGTAAAAACCTGCAAACATCTCCCTACAGCTGTGGAGACAAACAGGCCAAATTGCTAAGTCCCACCTTTCCTCACATACACACACAGGCCGAAATTGTGTATTTTTTACTTTGTGTTTAACTAAAGAAAATCTTGAGTGTATTCCATTGGTTTTCAGTGTGTGCTGATTCTATGGGAAAAACATTTTCACACTTTTGAATGCACCCAAAATGGCATCCTAAAGCATGTGAAATGTTAAAAGCTGTTAATTAATTACTAGAATAGGTGTGCTACAGCATGTATGCTTCCGCAATCCATCTACACTTTTATTGTAACACTGAGAAAATTTAGCCTGAAAATCTTTACCATAAATACAGAGTTTCACTATTGTTAGCAGCCTCCATTCAACAAAAGGTCTGCTCCTATAATGCATGGACAGTATGTCCTCTGTCCTCTTTAACTTCATCCAGGCAGGTCTTTAATAGCGTTTACTTCAAAAGACCTGAGATGGCCATTTTCCTCTGTGCTCACTGAACCATTTTTGTTTGGATTTTAGTTGAATCATTGTTCTAATAAAAGATTTGACAATGAGCTTTTTGGCAGAGTCTAATCTAGCCAAAGAACCTGGTTCCCGCCAAAGTTCCCATAGTGTATATTGTGACATCCCCAGTCAGTGGCCACTAGAGGCCACTGTGGTTTAAGTTTAGGGACTTTTATGTTGAAGGACTGGGGTTATTAACTCATGATGAGCACAGCAGGTGGCTTTTGTTTTAGTTAAGGGCAATCTGTGTTTGGATTTGTATTGTTCCACCTTGTCACTGTTTAAGTTGTCTGTCGACCCTCACCCATCTCTAAGGTTTGCCGAGCCTTCTAAGGTTTGTCAAGCCTTCTAGGTTTTGTCAAGCTTTCTTTTGTTTTGTACGTTGAATTAGAGAGAAACAGTAATGGAAGTCTGTGTCTGTGCCTCCTGCCTGAGTGAGCCCAGCCTTTATGTGACAGATCGACAGACCAAGACTTCGCCATGAGCCCATGGTGGAATAAAGAGAGCTCCCTGTGTATGGTAGGCTAGACCCAGCCTTGGGGTGAGCCGACAGAGATAAGTCAGTTGACTATAATCAAGTTACTGGGTGGTTTCAGTAGCTCTGAGGCCGAGGAGGAGGATCTGGACTGCTGGGGCAGCAGGTGGGAGGAAGCCCTTCCTATTCTGGACGCAGCGGTGTTCATGGACCCTCCCAATCTCAGTCTGTCCGTGAAAGAACTCCCGCAAAGGCTTGCGATTCAGCGAGATGGGACTTCCACAGCTCGGAGGCGAATGAGGCGAGGGGGTTCACGACGCCGCCATGTCCAGCCCGCTGACCGGCTGCCCGAGAAGTCCACACTTTCATCCGGGACTCCTCCACCAGGCTCGCACCCGATTCGCCTCGTCTGGTGAATCCCAAGTGGGACAAACATGCCCCACTCACGGCCGCCTCAGGCTCCCAAGTCTGGAGGCCATCTACAGTGGCTAATGAGCCTAACCAGCAGCAAGGAGAAGCTAAGTGGTCGAGCTCACCACCCAACGCTGCCTCGGTGGAGGTCTAGAGGCAGATTGCGGGACTGATCGCGGGACTGGGCATTACAGCCACCCACGAAGCCACACAAACCAACGAGCGGTGCGTCAAGGAACTACGAAGCCAGCTGGAGTGGCTCGATGGGCTAGTGGCCAACCTGGTTGCCACCCAACACCAGCAGCCCCACGAAACGGAGCCGTCCAGCCCGCGGTCCCACGAGGCCATGCTGCCTAGCCAGTGGCTCTAAGAAGCTCTGCCTCAGAGCCCAGAAGCTTCGCTACAGAGCCCAGAAGCTCCAACTCCAGAGAGGGTGGCCCCAGCCTGCAGCTCTCCAGAGGCCACAGCACCGGTTCCCAATCCTCCAAGCTGGGGCCCCTAAGCCAGTTCCCATACTGGTCTCCCAAGCTGCGGTCCCCGTACTGGTTCTGACACCGGTCCCCCAAAGTGAGGCCCTGGTTCCTATGGCTCCTGCTCCTTAGGCTATCATTCCTGCAGTAGCCCCAGTTCCTGAGGCACACTGCATTCCTGAGGCTCCAGTCCTGGCGCCAAGAAGGCTCCAGCCTCCCACGCCAGCCCCACAGCAGCTGCAGCCCCCAGTTCTGGCTCCAAGATGGCACCAGCCTCTCACACCGGCCCCGTGGCAGCTTCAGCCCTGAGTTCCGGTGCCAAGACAGCTCTGGCTTCCCAAATCTGACCCTCAGCAGCTGCAGCCTCCTGAGGCGTCTGTTCCTGAGGTCCTGGTGGCTCCTGTTCCTGAGGCTCCTGTCCCTGAGGCTTCATCCCGCAGCATCCCAGTGGCTCCAGCCCACAGCATCCCAATAGCTCCAGCCCACTGCCCTCCAGAGGCTCCAGCCCACAGCACGCCAGAGGCTCCAGCCCGCAGCATTCCAGAGGCTCCAGCCCGCTGCACTTCAGAGGCTCCAGCCCGCTCCTGAGGCTCCGGCTCCCACTTTGGCTCACGCTCCTGAGGCCCTGGCTCCCACCGTGGCTCCCTCTCCTGTGGGCCCAGTCTCCGCAGGGGCTCCTGTTCCCGACGAAGTATGGAGCCCTTTTTTTGTTTGCCTGCCTCCTCCCCGCCTTCTCCTTTGTGTTGGCCAGATGGCCCTTTTGGGCGCCCTGGAGTGGCGCCGTTGGGGGGAGGTACTGTGACATCCCCAGTCAGTGGCGGCTAGAGGCCACTGTGGTTTAAGTTTAGGGACTTTTATGTTGAAGGACTGGAGTTATGAACTCCTGATGAGCACAGCAGGTGTCTTGTATTTTAGTTAAGGGCAATCTGTGTTTGGATTTGTATTTAAGTTCAACCTTGTCACTGTTTAAGTTGTCTGTCGACCCTCACCCATCTCCAAGGTTTGTGTTCGTTCAGGTTTTGTCTTAGTTTGTGTTTTTGGCCATCGAGCCTTCTTTTGTTTTGTATGTTGAATAAAAGAGAAACAGTAATGGAAATCTGCTTCTGTGCCTCCTGCCTGAGCAAGCCCAGCCAATACGTGAGTTATAGAAACCTCAGGCACTAACATTTGAGGTTAGATAAAAGATAAGGCTTGTCTTCTGGCATGTCTTCCAAATAGTTTGCTGGCATGGATGCAGTGTTTACTTCTAGTTTTGAATTGGTGATAGTACACTGCTTAGTATGTACAATATATAGTATACTGTATTTATATATTGTATATATTTTGCTTTCCAAAAGCTACTTTCTTGAGGAATAGCTCTCCAGGCTTCCTGAGGGACTTTCAAAGACTCTCATTTTCAGTCCAGTCCCTGAATCTGACCAGTTTCAGAGGAATGTTTTTAGTTTGTTAAGACACTGTGCTTGGTTGTCTGTACCTTGAATTATACAGCTGACTGTAACTACACAACAAAATGAAATAGCTTTTTTCCTCATAGCACCAACTTTTTCTCTGGGACTCAGACCTCTTTCATCAGTGATGGAGCTACTCCCTCTAGAGGAAGTCAGAGGGTACTAAGGCATTAATTTAGGAGGCACATTCAGCATGTGGGTAAGGTAAAATTGGCTCTTTAAAGAGACTGTTTGGTGAAATATCACATTTGCAGAGTTTTACCAAATGCTTTTACCACAAATGTAATTGATTGACCAATATATGTTTGGTGTTTCTAGTTCACTTCTTCAGTTTTGCATTAGATCAGGGGTCACCAGCCCTGGTCCTGGAGATCTCCTTTCCTGAGAAGTCTGCTGGAGTATTACGTAAGGGGGACAGCATGTTAGATACAGGTTGGAGCTAAACCATAGGAGGGTAGATCTCTAGAAGGAGGGTTGATAATCACTGCACTAGAGGATAATGAAACTAACAAGTAATGGAATCTTATCACCACCAGGTTATTGTGACCAATCCATCAAAGATTTCCCTTAAAAATCTTGTTAAAGCAAGTCGCTTTGGAATTATTTAACCACTTGAAGAAGTCTGAGGCAAGTAATTCAGCACCTGCAATTTGGACCAATTTGGTACACCTGGGATGCCTAGGCCAGTGGTCCACATTTGGAGTAAATTTTGTTTAATTTTTGTTGAGGGGAAAAAACACAGTGTTTTACAATAATGTGGTACTTAGAAAAATAATTTTTCTCTATTTTTCTGTTTGTCTAGGTTGTTTTCATGGTGGCTCTTCTTATCATGTGACTGGTGGATATTGACGGTTGAGGGATGTGCAGCATGACCCTGGAAGATCCGTGCACTGCTCACATTCCTCTCTTGCTCTGTCACAAAGTGGCCAGATGCTCTGCATTTGTTTTTGTGTACACTTAGAGCTGCTATTGATTTCTGACCATTGAAGTAATCCTCCTGAGACCACAACCATTCGTTTGGGTCCTCTGTAGTGAACACTTTGCTTCTGCATTACTCATTTTCCTGAAGGTACTCCTGCTGTACCTTAACAGGGACGTCCTGGGCTTTCCAATGATTCGGCGTGTGTTGGGATGGGATGCTGACAAATTTGACCTCCTGTCTCTACGAAATGTCCTCTATATCAACAAGCACATTTTATGGTAAGACAAAGGGTATGTCAAATGTTATTATCGTTCATTTTTTCTGAATAAATGAATCCCTTTTCTTTTTTTTGAACATGCTAAGAATTTTAATGAGGTCTGAGAGCAGTTTAATTATGTTAGGGATGAAATTATAGACTGTTTATGAATGTCCCCTATAATGGACACCAGGATAATCTTCATGTCTTTTATTATCATTGCCTTAACACTGTTTAAGGGAATTTTGCACAGAATAATTGAGGGAGATTCAGACTCAGATAAAGAAAAATCCTCAGGATGAGTTTAAACCTGTTGAAGCAGAGGCAGGCAGTTCATCAGACACAGACCAATGGGAAGGCTGTTGTCTTCTGTGGGCCAGGACTAACACATTTCTTTTATTTAGTTCCCAGATGACCATAGATTATGTTTTTTCCAGTAAAAATAGATAACAGCACTGCATAACTGGATGCGTAGAAGTACAAAGTGCACTTAGCAGCACAAAGTGCAGTAAGTAAAAAAAAGTCAATTTCATCCAGAGTAGTTTGAGCTTTGGGGTAAATAAATATTCACTGCATTTGTGATCAGAGCATTTGGAGGTCAAATTAAAATGAAGGTTATTAATCATAATTACCAAAACTGGTATTTAAGCTGTTTGGCTGTCACAAGTTAACTAGTCGCAAATTATGTAAAATGAATAAAAGAGAATAAAACAGCTTTAGACCTTAAAGAATAAAACTGATCTGCAAAATCGACCATCAACTAAAATAAATACAGAACAAAATAAAGTCAATGGATCCATGATATCATTGATTGACAGAAATCCTTTAAATTTTGTGTTAAATTTGACATTAAATCAGCCCCATTGTCTGTCCACTGCATTGGACATGTTATTCAAATGTAATTAATTTTGAAAAAGTGTAAATGTAATATGTTTGATTCACTCTTAAAAGAAAGTAAATTATGTATTTTTCTTGATTCTCAGGAGGTTGTGCAGTGAAGTCATATTAACCTACTTCTCTGTTTGTTCATTTCTCTGTCTGCTTTGACCTACATTATGCTTCATTAATAATACATAACTCTAATAATACAATGAAGCTTGGACAATAATTGGCGTGGAAACCTGGATAAAGATGATGATGGTAAAAATGATAGCATTCATATCTCAGCAGTGATGAGGATTACAGGAATGACGATGATGATGGTGGTTAAAGGAATTATGATGATGAAGATAATGATAAAGATGACAGTTATGGTAATGATGATGATGATGATGATGATGATGATAATGAAAGTTAAGGTGATGAAAAGAATGAAGATTACATGAAGAATGAAGATTTATGGTAATGTTAGTGATGATTATGACAGTTGTGGTATTGTCACAGTTGTGGTAGTGATGATGATGAGAATGATGATGAAGGTGACAATTATGTATATGAGAAGGATGAAGATTTATGGTCATGTTGATGGTGACTATGATTGTGACAGGTATGGTAATGATGATGATGATGATGACGATGACAATGATGATTGTTATGAAAAAGATGATAATGAAGGAAAACGGGATAAAAGTTTTGGTAGTGATGATGATGATGAAGATGAAAATTATGATGATGATGATGGTGATGGTGCTGGTGTGGTGAAAACTCCGAAGCTGCTGCTGCTGCTGCTGATGATGATGATAGCAGCTATGGTAATGATGATGATGTTGAGAATGATGACAGTTATGATAATAATGATGATGAAGATGACTGTTATGGTAATGAGAGTGAAGATGACAGCTGGTATGGTAATGATGGTAATGATGATAGCAGTCCTAAAGACCTCTTAAAGTTGTTTTTTGTTTTTCTGAAGTTCCTCGCCTGCGTCACAGGGCTGTTTTTATCTCTAAGCAATAGAACAATACATATGGCAGTGGAAAAACCCAGTGTGTGTGTGTGTGTGTGTGTGTGTGTGTGTGTGTGTGTGTGTGTGTATGTGTGTGTGTGTAAGCGAGAGAGTGGGAGAGAGAGAGAGAGAGAGAGAGAGAGAGAGGCAGAAAGAGAGGCAGAGAGTGTTAAGTTCTTATCTCATCCTGTCAGAGCCTGGCAACCCACCACCTCTCCCGCCCACACTGTTTACTCTGCAGTTTAAACATTTACACACACACACATATGACACCCATACACAATCTTCAAACATCTCTAAGACTCGACACTTTTAAGTTGATGAAGCTGGGGGGACAGCAAAATGGGACCCCGCACAGCAGGTGAGTAGTCTAAAGATATTAAGATATTTACATGCACATATTTCATATTTACATCCATACACAAACAATATATATATATATATAATTTTAACAATTTAACCAGTAAGGTTGAATCCAATTTAAGAATAACAAAAAACTACATGGCACATTTGTACAACACTAATTATATCTAAACAGGACACTATTTTAAATGGAAAATGCCACATCGCTGCAGTAAATATACTTTTGCTTCAAATGAAGAAGTCATTCATGCTGCAGAACACCACATACATTTGGACAAACTGAGTCCAATTCAGTCAGTTCTCTCTCTCGCTCTCTCTCTCTCTCTCTCTCTCTCGTTTTTACTCAATGTCACATATATTTCTGAAATGTTCAGGAAATATCAATAACAATGCACCATTTGGTCCTGTTTTTACAACTTTATTGAGTACTTTTATTGAACAAAGTAGGACTTTTCACTCAACCATTCGAACGCGGTTAACGGTAAATGAAAACAAGTGGGTGTGAGTTACCATTAGTGCATTTGCTAAATGCTAACTTTGCCCCATAGGCTGCCATCCAGTGCCAGCAGTTTAGGTAGATGACTCCTTAAAGACAGTGTTTATCAGTCTTGGTACCAGGGCCACTACATACTTTTGTGTTTCTCAGCTTTGCCACACATACGCTCATTAACACATACGCTCACACACATACACTTACTAAAATTCAACACATACGCTCACTAAAAACACTAGCATGAGTGTGGAGATCGTGGCAAAGAGCAAAATATGCAGAGCAAGGGTCTATTTTAGGGCCATGACTGGGCACAACAAGGAGTAATGCATGTAAAATACTAACATAATGATGAATGCATTAAACAGATCAGGCAAACTGTTACTTACTAGCTAGGGCTGCAAATTACCTATTGGTCTGCAGTCAAAGAGCATGTAGTGGGTACCTCTGACAAAAATACCTGATCTCAGTGCAGCACAATAAGGGAAACTACCAGGATATACAGTACTCTAAGTCTCAGGCAGCCAGAAACATTATTAGAACCTGTTTATCTGAGCACTAAGATTTAGCAAGTAAAGAACACTATATATTGTTTGCATAAATACAGTAAGACATGTCAAGAATGGCTTGTAACACAGGTATGAACATGTTGGTTAAAGGAATGCGCTCAGAAGAACACAGACTTGGTTCTCTACTTCTCACTGGACCCCAGTCATCACGCTGATCAGCAGAAGTGGATTTACTTAATATTATTTATTTATTATTACATTTTACAAATAATATATTAGACAGCATAGGCAATGGATGGCAACTACAGGTCCATCAGAGAGAGATCTGACCATGGTAAAGCTCACATACTCACACACAACAAACCACATAATGTTGTTAAATTGTTTATTCTAAGATTTGTGGGTTTTCTTTTAAATGCTTTCTGCCTTGACCAACATCTTTACAGAATTTTCTCAGGTGCATTAGACTTTAGCACGGTGTTGTATAGGTTCATACCTAGTGTGTGTGTGTGTGTGTGTGTGTGTGTGGCCCCTCTGATAAAGCCTTTGGTTATGTAAGTGTGGGAGTGGGTGTGCTTGGCAGTAGAGGAATATTGGACTGTTAATAGGCACAGTAATAATCACATCAGACACGGTATTATCTCCACCACTGAGACTCACGCAGGCCAGAGGCGGGCTTCAGTGTTTAGTTAGATGACCTTAGGCAGGGCGGCTATTGAAGGTAATGCTCATATTTTAGAGAGAAGAAAAGCAGTCAGTCATGTCATGCAGTAAAATTAGCCCAACCCTCTGTCTCTCTCTCAGCTGGGCTTTCCAAACAGGGGAAGCTGGTGTCTAGGGGTGGCCATGGGAGCAGGGGTGATGGTTTCCATGATGACTCACCTGTGCTCAACAACCCAAAGTCAGGTATGTGTGTGTGTGTGTGTGTGTGTGTGTGTGTACACCTGCCCAATACTTATCTTAATGTTCTCCTTTCTCTGTAAATATGTAACACAGTAATGGTAACACGGAACAGTTCTGATAAGCATAAGCAGTATTCTCTCATGTGATAAAATAATCTGAAAAAATACAACACAATGTACATTTATCTGTTAAATGAAAGAAATTGATGCATTAAAGCTTTATATACAAATTCCCATAAATGGATGTAGTTAATCAGCCAAGGGTCTAAATCTAGCTTCTATAGTGTAGAACTAAAATTATTGACACTAGAGGGCAATAGGCACCTTTCACTTTTGAAACCATCTCTGCACCCACTCTGTTCACACCCAGCTCATCATTAAGGTGGTGCAGACTTTTGGATGTGGTTTAGGGTACAATTTAACTTAAGAGCTATAAAACTGAATGAAAACGTCTCTCTGTAGACAAAAGCTGTATTTTTTAAGATAACAGAGACAGTTTCATGGCTGCTTGGTGACCACCAACCCTGATGTTGTATGAAATAGCTGTCAAGTGGAAGCAGTTTAATTTTATAGTTCACATTAAGTCATACTGTGTCCTAAACTACTTTCACAAGTTTTCTCCACCTTAATGAAGAGCTGGACGTATTTTCATATTTTGTTGTGTTTGTCAGTGGTGTTAGCTTTGTTGTTCCACATTTAAACTGTAGAAGCAAAATCTGGACTCCTAACATGTACTGGCTGATTGGCTATGTCTGTGTAGCTTTGACTGCATGTAATATGGCATGCATGGAAAGACGTGCATCTATGTGTCTTATGTGTCAGTGCTGAAGAGGCAGGTGAGTCCAGAGGAGCTGCAGAAACCTGGAGGAAGGTACATGAAGAGGACAATTACTGTGAGTGCCTTAATCACACATGGACAGTACTCCCACACAACACATCCAAACCCAAAGGCTTAAAGTTTGTTCTTATCTATGCTTGATTTTTCAGAAGGAATGTTTTCTCCATGTTTATTAACTTGCTTAGCTAAAACAGTAGCTGCCAGCTTCATAAATATTCACTACTGTTGAAGCGTATGTACAGTGCTGCTGTAGTACCAACAGCATTTTTCACTAATCTTGAGAATTATTTAACTAAGATTAGGCTAATAAAGTACATAAAAGTAAGTACATGTTTGCTTGGAAGGAGAAATATACACTAGCTAATGCACTGTGCTGAGCTTTTTATTGACCTACTATTAATGTGAGCTACTTCACCAACACTTTAGCTAACATTTAGCGAACATTTGCCCAAACTGTTTTTTGCAACATCTGTGGGTATACATTTATGGTTCAAGTCCTAGCTCATTTTCAGCTTGCTTGAGAGACACCTGGAAACATTATAATACTTGCAATTAACACTTTAACTATTGTTTAGGTCATTTTATTTCTCTGTCCAATTAGCAATTGTGCTTGCTAGTTAGCATGAATTATTGTGTAAAATTATATTCTGCATTGCCCACACAAAGAAATGTCCACATGTAAAATTAAAGCAAGGTTTTGATTTCCCTTTGTCTGGGTAAAAACACTTGTTCTGTGGGAATGCTAATGCTGGAATGCTAATAGTATTACATTCCTAGCTTACGGATACAACAATACAACTCTAACTCTTCATAGTTGTAAATATAAAGGTAAACAGATACATTTCTGACAATAATAGTTCAATATTCTTGCATTTGAGGCTAAAAATGCACTTGCATTGTTATGCAAATAAGTGAATTTATTTTATCTCAAATTTCAGAAGCAGAAGGGAAACGAACTGTAAATATACTGCAATACTGCTATTCTGTAAATTTGGCTGTTGCTTTAATCTACATAAAGATGCATTCAAACACTGCACTGTATGTGTTTGTGTGCATGTGTGTGTGTGTGTGTGTGTGTGTGTGTGTTTGCACAGATTGTTGGTGATGCTGTGGGCTGGGGATTCGTTGTGAGGGGCAGTAGTCCATGTCACATTCAAGCTGTCGACCCCAGCGGACCAGCAGCTGCTGTTGGAATGAAGGTAGGAAACACTCGCGGGGTCTTTAGTTTGATAAAGAGAATGCAAGCACTTTCTACTGAAATACTTCAAGAACAGGGCTGGTCATTGGGTCGTTTATGTTGCCATTATATTTCTGATGCCATTGACATTCGTGATAAGATATTTCCTTGGTAACCTTGACTCAGGCCACTCCTGTGACCAGTTATACAACAGCTCAGTATATATATAGGCCTACTCAGTAGGTGATTTGTGATTGCCCAGTGGAAACACCACCTCTGCTCCTACACCAGCAACGAACACACACACACACACACACACACACACACACATACATTTTGGTCATTTTTCTAACAAGGACATGACATCAGCCTCAAATCGCCTAGTTGCCCTTCTTCCTCTAAATACCAAACTGCTAAGCCCAGCAGCACATTAATTCATCACTGAACTTGAACCTTGTTTGTATTTTGCTAAAGATAAGAGTCAGTGTTATGGAGGCAGTTTTATTGCCATCAAAGCTCTAAAGAAAGTCAGCAGAGTAATCCAGAACTAACTCTAATATCTTTGGCCATTGAACCATTTCAGATAACTTTCTTTAAATTAGACATGACTACAAAGGTTAAGATCAGAATGGGGAATATGGAGAATGAGTGTGTATGTTTGTGTGTATGTGTGTGTTTAGGTGTGTCAGTTCATAGTGTCTGTAAATGGCATAAATGTTTTGGAGATGGATTATCGGACGGTCAGCCACCTGATCCTCACTGGACCCCGCACTGTCGTCATGGAGGTGATGGAACCAGTTGACAGCTGAGGACTCTATTGAAGGAATTTACTCTAAAGTGTCCACTGCAAGTTTTTATGATTGCTTGTAGGGTCTTAGTCTGAGTATACAAACTGACTCTTGTAAGACCAGAGAAGCCCCCCCCCACATTGTCCTGGAGGCCCACCAAACTGCTGACTTTAGTGTTTTCCCTGCTTTAACACCCTCCTCCTGTGTTACAAAATGGTGGTGATGGAGGCCTAGTGGGTAGGACACTTGCCTCCGGACCAAGCGGTCATGGGTTCAGATCCTACCTTCAGAATACCACCACTGGGTTCCTGAGCAAGACCCTTAACCCCAAGTTGCTCCAGGGAGACTGCCCCCTGTAGTTAGGGGAGAATGCAAAAAAATGCCATTAATGTAAATGTTGTTAGCTGGATCAGGTGTGTTGGGAGCCGAGAAATCATGAAAGTACTGTGGGTCGTGGGAAACACTGTAGAGTCTTTATGATGCGGGATTTGCACAGTATGTTATTATATTATGTTGACTTAGGCACAGCAAATGTGTCATTCATCTGAAAACTCAGGTGGAGAGATGTGGTTGGTCAGAGCATAATTATGTCATGTTTAATGATCTCTTTTAGTTCTCAGTGCGAAAATAATCTATCCATCAATGCCCAGATCTTACACAACTAACACATGTGAAACTGAATTTATATCTCAGGGGTCAACACAAAAATGTGCAGACCTCTTCTAGAGTTGAATAAGATATGTATAAAAGCACTTTGACATGAAATGTGTTAAAATAGTGTTTCCCAGCCCTGGTCCGGAATGCTCCCTGCCCTGCACCGTTTAATGCTTTCCTCAGTGAGGGATCAGTAATGAGCTGCTTAGTTTAATGAGGTGTGTTGGAAACAGTGAAAACATTTGTTCAGGGTATGGTTCCTTCAGGACCAGAGTTGAGAAACATCGAGTTAAAGTACCGCTGCCATGGTGAATGTGTCCAAAATGAAACATTAGATCTAATACACATTATCCTCAGCCGCAATTAGAAATGTGCTCCAGAATAAACTCTAAACTGGATTGTTCATACTCCAGCAGTGGTCACCAACCCTCGTCCTGGAGAGCTTCCTTCCTGCTGTGTTTAGCTCCAACCTGCAGCTAAAATGCTGCCCCCTCACTTAACACTCCAGATTCTCAGGACGTTTGTTAGCCAGAGTAGGTGTTGCAGACTGTGGACTCCTCAGGAAGGTAGACCTCCAAGACCAAGGCTGATGACCACGAGGGTTTGCTACCACTATAAAAACAGTGTCTAATGTCTAACATATCTAAATTCTTATTATGAGTTTTACAGAAAAATATCATAAAATTATCTAAAATATTTGTTTTTTACAAAATCTTAGCAAGTGAAATTACATCACTTGGTATGATGGTACGACTGCCTGTCTCACAGGTCACTGAGGGTAGTTTTATGTGTAAGAGCAGCAACAGCAATATGTGCTCAAAATCTAAATCACTCAAAGTCTTAATTTAACTTGAGTTTCTCACACAAACTGCAGCACCACACATTTACTGTCCACGAGGTTTAAAGGGCAGTGAAATAATAAAATAGTTAAAAAACGAGTTTAAACAAAAAAATGAAAGTTCAGTGATGAAGAGAGAGTGGTATTAAAGTCCCTCACCAAAATGTTTTCCAAGAAAATAGAGCTTGTGAAACGACACATTCTGCATCACATCTTCTCACACAGGTACATCTTCAAGGAAATATTATGACAGCTGACACTTGTTGGTGAGGGCTTATGCCAGTGTACTTGACTGTAATGAGATTTTGATCCATTTTCGCTGGTCTATTCATCATGAAATGTTCCTATAATGCAAAGGGCAGCTGTCTTCATATGGTGTGATATTAAAAAAAAAAAAAGATCGACGATATCCATCACAGCACCAACCAACTGAATTCCACTAATGTGCTCATCTTATTAAAAATATAAAGTAAAACAGGTAGAAAAAAATCGATTCATCCTCAGTAGGTTTTTAGTGGCTGAAGAGAAAACTCAGCAAATATCTTTTATTTTCATTTGGGCTTTGCATTTCTCTTCTCTTCCATCTTTACCTCTGTGTAGGGTGTCTTACTCTGCTGTACTGTCGTGTCCATTGACCACTCTTCTCATGTCAAGCCCAGGTCACTCATAAAACTAGGCAGACAGAAGCATCAGATCAATATTCCCTTTAATCTCTCTGTTACAGTGGCATTTTCTGGTCTCCTGAAAACAGCTATTTCAATTATTCCACATTTATTTCATTTTCATCAGTGTGTCTCTTTAATAGTAACTTTTTAGAACTGGACTTTCAAAATTGACTTTTAGCAGTGCTCATTTGTAACATTTAAAGAGAATGCTGAATAAACATTTCAACTGACAGACCTCTGTTAACCTGTAAATCACGATTCTAATATGTGTTTGCACTCACATGTATGCTTTACTCATATAAAGCAGTTTAGTGCATTTTGTGTGTGTGTGTGTGATATTGGCATTGCATTTAAATGTTTCTGTGGTACAGTCACATCACTGACCAAGTTTTACCAGTTAATTTGTAATAAATTTTCTGGACCGAGCATAATTTTGTGTATTTCTTCTTTAGCTTTAACTGATCATTTATTTATGTCGTGTAACCTATAAATGTTATTTTTGCCTCTGTATGCACTTCAAATGAATTACCTTAAAAATGTTACATTGTCTCTATTCTTTTACTTGGGAGAACGACTGGGAAAAATATATATTTTTTCTGTTCATAATGGTTTTGATGTCACAACTATGGTCCTATTAACACATGGCCTGTTGTTCAGTCTATAGCGGTTTATCATCACCTATGCATGCTGTGTGTTGTTACTACATACAGTCTGTAACAGAGTTACTTTAGTGGACGATAAGATTATAATAGCTTAACAATGTGCAGCCCATACATTTATACAACAGTTCTAATTCTTGAAGTTGATGTTTTGGAAGCAGGCAAAATGGGCAAGGGTAAGCTGTTTTGGAGGCACAGGGGGACCTACACAGTATATATTAAACATATTAAGAAATATAAAGTGTGCCACAACTTTCAAACAGGTCTCATCTCTTATTATTATTATTTTTTAACCAATATGATAAATCCAGCCCGTAGACCCCGGGATAGACTGCGGGGACCCGCAATCCTAGTATTAAGCAGTTATAGAAAATGAATGAATGTTTAATTCAGCAAATAAATAATATGTGGTCAACAAAAAAAACATTCAGCAAAATCCAACTTTACACACGACTATTTATGTTAAAGGTATATGTCTTACATTTTTAAGACAGTAGTTTTAATGCAATGTGAAATTATAAATAGGTCAAGACCTTGTTGCAGGTTGCTTTATTCCAATACTATGAGAGCTGCACTGTGGTGCTGTAAACACTAGATGGCAGTGTAAGGCTACATTTACGTGCACTATGAGTTGGCTGGCGAGACCCAGATAGAATAAATTTATGATTGCGGTCATTTTTCTTCTCACTGTTACGCAGCATCTACAAAATGATACAGACACATGAAACATTTAAGGATTTTGTTATATTAGTAAGTGCTGAAATGTCACTGAGCTCACTTTAAAGTTTGTTTGTACAGTAAACAACGGACAACGGTTGCTCTGACACTTTACACTGCCCTCGGTTTCATTTAACCAGGCTGTTAGACTGTTATATTACAGGACCTTCAGTCAAACAGAAGCAGAAAACCACCCAGCAGAGGAGGACAGAAAATTCTGCCATGTTCAGTTGCACACAAATTTCTGGCACCCTCAAATGGCATATTGTTGGCTTGTTCGGTGAAAAAAGACACATCCTTCACTGTAAAGTGACCATTTTTTTCACACCACAGCACACAACATGAACGGCATGAAATTATTTTTTCTGTATTAAAACCCATTCACCAAAGGAAGCGGCAGATGGCCAGGAACACAGTGCACGGGGAGAGGGTGTGGTCACGGTACCTTGCTCAAGGGAACCTCAGTGGTACCACGAGCAGTCTTGGGATTTGAACCCATGACTTTCTGATCGCCGGGGCAATGCACTAACCACTAGGCCACCAGTTGCCCCACTGAGAACACACTTCTGCACATTTTAAGACACAAATACTGTTTTGTTTGCTGAATTTATCATGTTGTTGGAAAATGAAATACAATAATAATGATAATAACAGTAAGAATAAGAATAATTGTTTTTTCCTGTTAAATTTGTTTCTAAGGGTTGTGTCTATAATTTAGCAGAAAATGCATAGCTCACTGTTGTCTGTAGAGGGTGAGTGCTAATTTTCCCTTAGAAAATCAACAAAAGTAATTTGACTATGGTTTTTCAAATGACTGTGTATGACTTTTTCCTTATTTCCAAGTTGGCCTTTCACCATTCTTCCTAATTCTTTTGTTTTTTGTTGCTTTAACTTTAATCTTGTTTGATTGGCCCCGCATCTGTGTCTCACTTTTAAAGGTTTAATAGTTTATTTTAGACCAAAAGGATCATAAAAGAGAAGACTAGACCCTAACTTGCTTTACCAGTTGCTATGCTAGAAGATGCTGGATATATTAAGAAGTACCTAGTAACCTGATCCCATAGTAAGATTAGTTCGCTCTAATGGAGTCCCTGTTTCACTTATTAACTCATAAATAATCACATATTTGCCTTATACAAAACAAGTGGAGGAAAGTGTTAGGTTTATATTTTAACAGAGGTGAGCATTTTTTATGATTATAGCCTGCCGGCCTGGACAACCAGCACTGCAGCCCTGGATGTTTTATGAACAGTCTCAAATCTCGAATACCCCCAGATCTAGTAAAGTGGTCACATTTGAACACACCTCAGCACAGCACAGAGTGTGAACAATGTGAAATTCTTTATCTGTATTTAACCCATTCACCAAGTAAAGCAGTGTGCTGCCAAATAAAGAGGGGCGCCCGGGGAGCAGTGTGTGGGGACGGCACCTTGCTCAAGAGAACCTCAGTGATGACACTAGCAGCTGGGATTCAAACCCACAACATGCTGAATGCATGGGTAACACCCTAACCACTAGGCCAGCAGGTGCCCCAGTTGACCACTATTGATCGGTAAATCTGAATCAAAACTAAACCCCCCAATAATCTTATTGCGTCTCTACCCCAACTAACAATGCTATTATGTCTCTACCCCGATGATGTTCTTACATTTCTACACTCCCACCTACATTTTTATTTTATTTTCCCCTTGTTTAACCAGGAAAGGTCCCATTGTGATCGCAGATCTCTTTTACAAGGGAGGCCCTGGCCAAGTGGCAACATCACAACCCAGATAGAATAAAAGACTTGCGGCAACTACGAGCGTACAAAGCAACTGAATAAACAGAATAAAATAATCATTTAAAACAATTACAAGTTAGCAGCGTTGTCTCCATGTCCTTCAGAATAAATTTGAACTGATCCCAAGAAGCAAGATTTGCATTCTGGAAATGCATTCTGAATTCATGGTGGCAGTCAAAGTAAAAAGGTATAATTCCAGGTGTATTTTGGTCTATGGATCTGTTCATCGCAACATTTTCGCGCAGAATAAAGGGCAGCTGGCATTCAAGGTGTTGATCCAACAGTGAAGGTATGTGCACCAGTGGTGAACCATGACTTCAGTTCAGGCCATAAATATTGAAACAAGGTCAAAAAGCGTGGAACAACACACCCGTTAGACATTTCTAATTTTTTACTAGCACTCTAATAATTCTAATACCCTTTTTCTGCTAAGCTAACAGAACTGGACTTGAATAGAATTTCTACAGTGATTCCTTCAGTAAAGAGTCCTGACATAGAGCTGCTGTTTAGTACCTGACACACATCCACTGGTGAGGCTGCTACTCATATTCACAGTCAGTGATGTATCTAGAACTTCCAGAAAAACTAGAGTGATGATTTCCCTCAAGAAATTGAGCACAAATCAAAACATGTAGGTTGATTCATTTTGCGAGGGCCTGTCTAAGTGGAGAACTACCAAGATACCTGTATCGACCTGATACCAATGAAGTAAGAGTGGCACTGCAGTACATTTAGCTCAGATAAATCACTAGACCTTATTACATGACATTCATTCATTTGGCAGATGCTTTTATGCAAAACAACTTAAAATTTGAGGGAACATTCCTCGCGAAAATCTAGATCTATTGTAAATCACACTTGCTCTTCTTATTAAGTGTACATCCCTCCTACTCGGTACCCAGAACTAATCTAGTACTTAGAACTCTCACTTGTTCTCCTACTGTCCTGAAGCTTGAGTGTTTCCTCAAATTGTATGTTGCTTTGGATAAAGGTGTCTGCCAAATGATTGAATAAAGAGAAGATAAGATAAGATAAGATAAGATAAGATAAGATAAGATAAGATAACACTTTCATAGTCCCACAGATGTTTAGGGGTGGAATGTATCACTGGGAGAAATGTGCATTTTATAAATGTGCAATTTATAATGTGCACATTTTCTGGTGCATAACTACTGTTTTTGTCTATGCCTGTCACTCCATTGTGTACTTTACATATATTAATATATCCACTCTGTACATACATATACTCATTGTGTACATACATGCATATACTTATCTAAGTTTACATACACATATACATATATATTTTTCAATACACACATTCATATTTTATTCTAGATTTATGTCTAGATTGTATATTGTATACATTTTACTGTTGGTATAGTTTTTATTCTTTTCTATTCTTTATAATTTAAAATTTTCATTGTACTGTCCACTTTCTGCCATGACAATGCAAATTTGCCACTTGTGGGACTAATCAAGGTTTAGCTTATCTTAAGTGGAAAATTTGCATTGTTACTGCAGCAAGTGGGCACAACAAGAGAAGAAAGTAAGACCAGCATAACCAAAAGAATAAAACTATACAACACAACAGTGTAATATAAAACATACACTATCCAAAAGGCCCCAGTAACCCCTTTCAGATTCACTGTAAACTATATGAAATGATATGATGCTGTTTTTACATGACATACAGCTATGAGCCTTCTGCACTTCATGATCTAGTTGTGGTGAAAAACATCTCAGCTGTTGTTCTGTGGATTCTCTGTTCAAAGTCACACTCGATTTGCTCAATAATAACAATTTTGAGTATTAGTTACTATACCTGATCCTGTTATGGGCCTGTCCACGCTTGCACAGACTGCAGGCACAGAACATTGTAAATATGGACAAGAGACTGCACCTGCTTAAAATGGAGCAAAGACGTTGAGTCACTGTGTGTAGAACATGCGGCTGCGATGATTCACTGATTAGCAATAGTCTGCTACTGGCTCTTGCATGCAAATACCCATTTGTATTCAGCATATGGGCTGAAAAATAAATGTAAATGAAATGAATTAAAGAGCAAGAGCATTGACTCAGGCTGCTAAAACCGCACCATGCATCCCACAAGTCTTACTCTTGAATGGTAAATGTTAAAGTGATTTTAAGCAATTTTCCACTTACCCCAAATGTGCTTGATCAGCCAGGACATGTTTAATGCCTGAAGTTTGCTTCTTTCGTTTTGCGAGGCTAATATAGCTTACAATCCTTCCTCCAGCAAGAAAACTTCAGACACCAAACATGTCTTGGCTGATCAAGTACATTTGGGCTGAGGGGAGAACTGCATAAATTTAATTCTTGTCTAAACCAGGTTTGCCCAAAGTGGGGCCTGCGGGCTGTGGACGCTGGATATCGCCTGCTCGAAAGTAGTCCAGGGCCCCCACTCCCTTAAGCAATGTAAAAACATGCATTTTTTTGTGCACAGCTTCCTACCCGCCTGTCTTCTTTTCCTTTTTAAATTCTTATTTCTGAAGTACGTTTACTAACAAAACATGTAAAGCTGGATTTCTGGACATGGACTGAGCCTGGTCTTAGGATGTACTCATGCTAGGCGAACTGTACTATGCCTGAGTGCATCTGAAATCCCCAAGGTCCAGTTCATTTGACTGGTGTTATCACTTTGCCTGAGATCATTTGACCCCCAAAGACCTGTTCATTTGGGTAGTGTTGTCGCTCCATCTCATGCCTGAGCATGCTTGAGGGGGAAGGCCCAGGCACGGTTCATTTGGACTCAATCATGTAACTCAGACACAACTGTCCCATTTAGTAAACAAGGCAGAAAAGGGATGATTTTGGTCTAAACAGGTGCAGCCCTTGCTGGACATTTCGGGCAGATAGAGGAGAATGCAGGGACAACTGGACACAACACACAAGAACTCTGAAATATTTGGAAAAAAAAAGCAAGGAGTAACGTGCATGCTCGGGCCCGGAACATTTAGTGCAGTGTGAGGGAAGGCCAATGGGTGGGGTGTAGACGGGGCACAGTCATGCTCGGGCATAGTACATGGCAACCCAGCCTACTGTGAGTACACCCTTAATTGCACGATCAATGGTGAATCAATAGTATAAATTGTTTTTGGAGTATGCTTAGACTTAATCTAGGTCTGGTAGACCTGCCCACAGTGTAATGCTATGTAAAATGACTCAGTGACCCTAGACACCACATATTCGTCATTGAGGGCAGCACATTTGTAGCTAGAAGCTATGAGCTAATAACATAACTTGTGGTGGTTCATAGCGGAGTTTTTAAGACCCCTGGTGGGGTGGATATCTTTCCACCGAAGGCCTCATATGTAAGGAGCATCATATGGCCCAAATGTATATTTAATGAATGCAGTTTCTCTAAATGTACAAAAAATGTGTGAAAATGTAAGTTGGTAGGTACACTATTTGGACAAATAAATAAGGATGTCTGACCGTTACACCAATAGGGACTTTAATGACATTGCATTCAAATCCATGGACTTTAATCTGGAGTTGGTCCCGTTTAGCAGCTACAACGGCTTCCACTCTTTGGTAGGCTTTCCAGAAGACCTGTGGGAATTTGTGCCTATTCTTTCTGTAGAGCATTTATGAGGTCAGACACTGATGTTGGACGAGAAGGTCTGGATCCCAATCTCCGTTCCAGTTCATCACAAAGGTGC
>JBBPCX010000135.1:575788-589809 GCA_037974365.1 Hydrocynus forskahlii | reverse complement strand
AAAGAAAGAGAGAAAGAGAGAAAGCGAGAGAGAGAAAGAGAGAGAGTGAAAAAGAGAAAGAGAGAGAGACAGAGAGACAGAGAGAGAGAGAGAGAGAGAGGGGGGGAGAGAGAGAGAGAGAAGGGGAGAGAGAGACAGAGAGAGAGAGAGAGAAGGGGAGAGAGAGAGAGAAGGGGAGAGAGAGACAGAGAGAGAGAGAGAGAGAGAAGGGGAGAGAGAGACACAGAGAGAGAAGAGGAGAGAGAGACAGAGAGAGAGAGAGAGAGAGAGAGAAGGGGAGAGAGAGAGACAGAGTGAGAGAGAGAGAGAGACAGATACAGAGAGAGAGAGAGAGATAGGGAGAAAATGAAAGAGAAGGAGAGAGAGAGAAAGCCAGCGTTAGAGAGGCAGATTTAGAGAGAGAGAAAAAAAGGGAGAGAGCAATAGTAAGAGAGACAGAGAGAGTGTGAGAGAGAGAGAGAGAGTGTGTGAGAGAGAGGCAGAGTGAGACACAGGGAGAAAGGGAGAGGAGAGAGATAGAGACAGAGTGAGTGAGAGAGCGAGAGACAGAGAGACAAAGTGAGTGAGAGAGAGACAGAGGCAGAGTGAGCCAGAGACAGAGAGAGAGAAAGGTCCATTTGAGTGCTTGGGTGTTAGAAAATCTTTTTTTGTTGGTCAGACGGTGTAATAAAGGCTTTGAGTGGAGGCCTTTTCTGTGAATTTGGATGGTCTGTTATTTTAACTCTTACCCTGAGTTCACACCAGGTGCGGCGAGGGCATCTGGCTGCACTGCCAACAACGCTGTGGCATTAAAATGGGCAGAAACGAGAAATGTTCTAGAGTGAAAATGTTGCTTTTTAACTGTACTGCATGTTTAATCAAATTTAAAACTGAATAACTGGGAAACTGTTGGATTCAGAGCAACACTGATTTACCAGTGTTGGAGACCCCAGAGATCACAGAGGGTTCACTGAACTCTTCTATATTTGTCACTCTGTCTATTTCTCTCCCTCTCTCTCTCCCTCTCTCTCTCTCTCTCTCTCTCTCTCCCTCCCTCTCTCAGTGTGCAGAGCAGCGAAAGCTGATCTGGTGTTTTTGGTTGATGGATCGTGGAGTATTGGTGATGACAACTTTGTTAAAATCATTCGGTTCCTGTACAGCACGGCCGGATCGCTGGATGAAATCGGCCCAGGCGGGACACAGGTCAGTCTAGAGCTGGGCTAGATTATGGTCAAAAATCTAATTAAAACATGTACAACATCTGTTTATACGTGCATTTCCTAATTCTCTGGCTTGCATTTTGAACTCTGAAGAAAAAGAAAACACTTATTATGCTTGCTCTGGGTTACGTGTGATTTCAGAAAGCTGAACTAGTTTCATACTGCAGAGAATGAAACCCGTTCTCTCCTCTGTCATGCTGGTTTTTGCTGTTGTGAGTGAACAGCTAAACGTCTTCTCACTCCCTGTCTCTGCTTAGTAAAAGGGGCATATCGCCACCTAGTGTGCCAAATTAGCAGTTCTTTAAAAGCTTGAGTGTGTTCTGCTTTTACCAGACTGTGAGAGATAATGTCATAACAGTTGTGTTCAAAGTTCTTCTAAGGTATATTGGTATTACTGAGAGAATCTTCAATCAGTAGTACTAATAGTACTGTTATACTACTACTACTAATATTACTAGTAATGCTGGTAATTGTTTAATATGACCGCTTCTACTACTACTACTACTACTGCTACTACTACTATTACTACTGCCACTAATAATAATAATAATAATAATAATAATTTTATTTATACAACACAAACCCATATTCGAGATACCAATTATTAAACATTACCTTGAAACCACAGGTGAAGTGAAGTGCACCTATTAAAGGGTTGAATATATTAGACAACAAGTGAACAGTCAGTTGGAATGAGAGGTCCCTGAAGAACCCGAAGAAGAGGTTGTCCTGGTTGTTCCGAGCCTTACGTCTGCCCATTTCACCTGCCTTCAACATGGACCCCACCCTTATAGATGTAATGAGATAATCGGTGTTGTTCACATCACCAGTAATTGATTTTAATGTTTTTGCTGATTGGTGTAAATATCAATATTTCCCTTGTGCAATGTAACTAAATCAAAACCTTGTCACACAATGTCAGAAATGTCAAAAAAATAATCCAAAGTACATAGAAGATAACAGGTAAATAAACCCTGGACCAGTGGGAGAGTCACTGCTTCAACGCTGTTCAGTTCCACTTTGCATTAAATCGTATCCAGTTTTGGTTATGATTTATTTCATCTTTTCTGTTTTTTTGTTTATCCAGAGTTGTAGATTTGAGAGAACATGCCTTTCATTTGTTTAACTTCTGGTCAAAAATGGCCTTTATGTAAGTCATGCTTTTTTCAGTGTCGGAATAAAAGCTCTTCCTCAGCTCATTACTGGGAAATATTGTTTCCTTAATCGTCTCTTTCTTTTCTCGGCCTGTCCCTGGCAGGTGGCCATCGCCCAGTTCAGTGACGACGCCCGCACTGAGTTTAAACTGAACTCGTACAACACCAAGGAGGGTCTGCTGGATGCCATTCAGAGGATTTCATACAAAGGGGGAAACACTAAAACAGGCAGGCCTGTCTCTTCTCCACTTCATAGTGACATCCTACAGTGTGTGACCACTCTCTCATGTATAAATGCTGAGTTTTCACATCATAATTGCTTTATATTGTTGTCTTTTTTGATGTAGATTTAAAAAGAATACGTAGATTAGCTGTTTTTATTTGGAAAAGAATGAAACCAGTCTGGGTTTACTTGTGAGTAGGGATAGCAAAGACAGATTTGAATTGTAAAAATATCTCCTGTTGTCTTTGAGAGAAGTCATTAATGAAGAGCATGTGAACAGGCAGCATGACACACTGGCAACTGACCCAAACCTACATGCACTACATGGACAAAAGTATTGGGACGCCAGACCAGACACCAACAGGAACTTTAATGACATTGCATTCAAATACTTAGACTATAACAGCTTCCATTATTCTTGGAAGACTTTCCACAAGATTTTGAAGTGCTTCTGTGGGAAATTGTGCCCATACATTCTGCACTTTTATAAAGGCTTATTCCAACTGACCTCATGTCGTAAAATGTACATTTGTCCATGATTAAGGCCATGTAACCTCAAGAGCTCTTATAAAAGTCCATTATAAGGGCCCATAATAGGTTTATATTGGTTGTTATGAAAGAGTTTTATGAACGCCGACCTTTGGTAAAGTGTTGCTGTAAAAAGAACCTCAGGCTTTGTGAAACTCTTTGTAGTCGACTGACCACTGTCCTCTGGCCACTGACCTGCAGGACGAGCCATGCAGCATGTGAAAGACGCTATCTTCACGGTGGCCGGAGGAAGCAGGAGGGGCGTGCCCAAAGTGCTGGTGGTCCTGACAGATGGCCGTTCCCAAGACGATGTCAACAAAATCTCCCAGGAGATCCAGATGGAGGGTGGGTAACTTGTCTGTCTCTGTGGCTGTGACCCCTAACTGTGTTTTAGGACATTTTTATGTTTGTTGGCCTTTTTCCTCTTATCCAAATGGTCAAATGGAATTCCAGAGGGATGGGGAGGTCACTAGACTCTCCCACAATACACTCGTAATTTGTGGTGAACATCACAGATCACTGAATGAGTACCACAGTGCAGGCCATGTCTCTTGTGACTAAGCTATAGATGCACATTAGCTCAGATTTAAAAAAAAATGATTTAAGAAATTGAAAAAATAAACAAAACATAAACATGGCCTGTGCAAGTTTTGTGGTACATTTTATATTTCACTTGTTCTAATAAGTTAACGTATTTCACAGTATGTTAAAATTGTATGGAAAAATCCCAAATTTAAGTTAGTGTGACGTCCCCAACAGCGGCCGCTTTTGACACGTTGGTGTGGGAGGTTCCTTGGCCAGATCAGCTGTAAGGGTTCTCAGCCGGCCGGGGATTAAGTAATACTGGTGTCTGTGTGGTGATTGGTTCTGTGTGGTGCACTTTATGTATAAAGGGTCCCTGAGTGGAGTTTGCGTTTGTTGATCCACCCTCACATTTACCTTGGTTTGTGCCTGTCGTGTATGTTTGGAGTTTGTTTGTGTTTTGGCCACCGAGCCGGTTTGCGTTTGCCTTTTTGTCAATAAAGATTATGAGCACGGCAATCCACAGCTGTGCCCCCTTCTTCCCGTGGTACAGACCGGACGTGACAGTTAGAAAAATCAACAAAGCATATAATTTGACTACGGGTAGTTCAGATAACAATGCAATACATGCAATTGTATTTACACTACTCACAAAAAGTTGGGGATATTCTGCTTTCGGGTGAAATGTCAGGATGAATCTAAAATGCACTATAACCTTTACAGGTGAACTTAATGTGACCTTCCCTAAACGTTTGAATGCACATGTCCAACTGTTTAACATCTCAATACTTTTTACACAACTTGCTGTTTTCTGACAAGGAGCTTAACAGCAAAATTCACAACAGGAGTTCGATCCATGAATCGACCAATAGATTTCCTGGTTCAATCAGAATTAGTATATAAACAGTCCTCCTCATCATGCTGTTCACATTTTGATGTCATGAAACCAAGACGACACCTAACAATTGATCAACAGTCCCTCGCCACTGCGAGGCTTCAAACAGGATGTCCTTAGACGGAAATGGCCACTGAGCCTAGAGTGTCACAGAGTGTCATCAGCAGGTTGTAACAGAGATACAAAGAAGACTGGAAGAGTCACAGAAGGGCATAGGGGTGGACGTCCTTTGGCCACCTCCCACACTGATGACCGCTTCATTGTGAAAAGTGCTCTGCGGAACCAGATGATGAATGCCACTCAACTCCAGGCACATTTAAGGGAGTTGAGAGGTGCCCAAGTGTCATGTCAGACCATTCAAAACCGTTTACATTAGCGTGGTCTGCGTGCTAGACGACCTGCAAGGGTACCTGACCACAGCATTTACATTGGACGAGGGACCAGTGGGCCTCGGTGCTGTTCTCTGATGAAAGTTGATTCACGTTGAGCAGTAATGATGGCCATCAATGATGTTGGAGATGTCAAGGAGAGCGTTATGCATCAGCCACTGGTGGAGGTGGTGTTACAGTGTGGGCAGGCGTGTCTAGTCAATACAGAACTGCCCTACACTGTGAACGGTAAAGTGACGAGCCCAGACTACCCGAATAACATCATTAATCCAGTCATTTTGCCCCTGCATGAACAACACAGGCCTAATTTCTTCTTCATGGTCGACAAAGCTCCAGCTCATCCAGCTCAGAGTGGGATGCCGTGCCTCAGCAGCCAATAAGTCGACTTGTGGACAGCATGAGACGCCGTTGTCAAGCTGTAATTCATGTTCAAGGGCACATGATGCATTATTGAGACATTGAAAACATTTTTTGTTGTGGTGTACTCACCACTGTTGTTGGCTTTTGTTTCAATAAACTGTTTGAGATGAGGAAATCACCATAGCATGCTTCTACTTAAATGCGCTATTTTCATGATATAATATCACTGTAGTGTGAACTTTTTACGTTTTCCATAAATTTCACTGAAAGCCAAATATCCCTAACTTTTTGCGAGTCGTGCATGTGCAACACATTTTGTTTACATTTATGGCATTTAGCTGGCGCTCTTATCCAGAGCGACATACATCAGTGCTCAAGTAGTTCACATGTTTCTTAAAGCTATACTTAAATCAAAGCTATACTGTAAAGCTATACTTAAATCAACGTCCATTATTCAACCAAGTTACTTCATTCTAGGTACACCTAAACAACACCTGTCAAAGAAAAGTCAAAAGTTAAGACAAAAGTAAGCAAGGGATGGGGATATGTTTTTTTGTTTGTTTTGTTTTGTTTTGATTTTGAGAAATAAGCAAGCAGAAGTCTCCAAGGTGCTCCTTAAAGAGGTGGGTCTTCAGTGCACATAAGAATTTCGAGTTTATGATGCTCACTCCCATAACTGGTTTTGTTGTGCGTGGTGGAAGAATACGCAGTATATGCAGAATACGCAGTAACGTATGAGTATGAGTGAGGGAGTTGGCGTACAGACTGTACTACAGTACAGTCTACATTTATAGACTGTACGGATCTGTGTTGTAACTTGAGGACCCCCTGTAAATTCTTCACTGCTGGAAACACAGTGGCAACCGCACTCACCCCCCACACACACATAATTGATGAGTCAGTTATTAGAAATTACAGCCTCTTAGACGAGCATCCTTCATCTTGAAATGCAATTATACATTGGGTTACAATGACAGTAGGGAATTGTTGAAATGGGACTTCGTGTGTTCATGTTTTTAACTCCTTAAAGAAATGTGGTAACACTGACAGCAGGGCATTTTAGGCATACTTTAATTCTTCATAGCTGGATCTGAAAAAAACTGCCTGTCTACAGCGATGTTTTTTTTATTGACAGCTTTAAACTCTGCTGAAATCAACCATTCTTTATGTATTTATTTATGTATTGACTAATCTATCTATCTACCTATCTATCTACCTATCTATCTATATGTTTGTTTGTTTGTTTGGATGGGATTTATCCAAGCGGCGTAGGTTCACAAGTCCTCGAGGACAATATGCTTTACTCTGTTTTTAATGCAAAGTGACCACTGCAATCCAGTAATGACTGTTTCAGCATTCCATTATTCCTTTATTAATACTAGGCATACTAATAAACTCCAAAAACACAACCATTTGGCATCTCAAGGGCTTTAACAGCTGAATCTATGATGAACTGCATTTGGGACCATCTTGTTTTTGAAAAACAGGAATGGTTTAAGCTTAATTAATTTAAAAACTAGAAGTCTGCTCCAAAATTAGACCAGCTGATAATTTTGATTTTGCAAACAGAGCCACAAAATCAAACTGAAATCTAAGTTCTAACTGAAACTTGGTTCAGAAAGCGTGTAAGTGATGGAGCAATATATGCAATGTCACGTTTTGTGGCCACAGTCCTTGGTCTCAGTGTGGAGAGCTGTTTTGATCTTTGAAAATAATTTCAGAACACTTCAACTACTATAATGGGGATTTATAGACCTCCCTTTGCTGCGATCCATGACGTTTCTGAGCAATTAAGTACTGTAAGACGGAAGGGCTGCTTGATTTACCTAATTCTATCCAGTAGGATGGACGAAAATATTGCATGGGGTGTCTTTGATCTTGGTTTTAGTGATCGCTGCCCAATTGCCTGCATTAGGAACATTAGGAAAGATGTAAAAAATTGAAGAAATTTGAAGCATTTTAATGAACAGGTCTTTTAAATGTCCTTGCTTTTAGTAATACTCATCATTCTTTTTCACTATACCGGAGCCTTTCTTTCTGCAGTCAACACCCACACACATTGTTAGAACTACAGGATTAAGAAGAGATCAAGCCCCTGGTTCTCCAAAAAAACATCCTTTTGTTTCTTAAGACAAGAAACAAAGCATGGTAGACAAACAGGAGATGAATTTCATTGGCTTGTTTTAGACAGCTCAGACTACTACCCACACCTGAAATCCGGCTCATACTCAAATCCATACTCATACTCAAAAGTTCTGGAAAGTGATGAACTCTTCGCTCCTCTCCTCCTCCTTACGATGCCATAAATGATCATCTAATAACTGGTCCAAAAAGAGATGGCCTGAAATTTTAGTAAGCATTTTGCTGACATTGGTCATGTACTAGATAGAAAATCTGTGGGAGCATCCTTTTGTTGTTTGTGAGAAGTGTGTTTTTATACACCATTAACATTGACCTTACACCATTTTTCTCACTTTAAACTATTAACCCTAGAGAATAAACCAGAGAAGACAATCTGGACCACTTTCTTATGCGGCCCTTATCGTCCATCCATCTAATAATCCATCCATCAATCCATCCATCCATCAATCAATCCATCCATCCAATCATCCACCCATCAATCATCCTTCCATCCATCCATTTGTCCATCCATCCAATTGTTCATCCATCCATCTGTCCATCCAACCATCCATCCATCTATCCATCCATCCATCCATCCATCTATTCATCCATCAATCAGTCCATCCATCCATCTATCCATCCATCCTTTATATGAACTGTTTATCTTTGGCCTGATCTTATCAGATAACATAGCATATGTCTTAAAGCTCTCTATTTTAACAAGTACAATTCCCAGTGTCCGGGACACAGTCATTGTAAACCTCAGAACATAAAGGAGGTGAGACATCTGACCTAAACAGTCTTGAAGCTGTCATGTCTGGCAAAAATGCTGGAACTTTTGGTCAGCAAACAACAGAAATCAAGTAAACTCTATCAAGTAAACACTATCACAGCCACTGCCCTGGTTTGAAACTGTTCACCCCCTGCTGCTGAGGAGACAATGTAGGTTTGGCTTTGACCTTAAAGCTGTTGCATGGTTTCAGAGCTACCTCTCTGACAAATGACAGCATGTGGCCTTCAGGAGCTATAAATCTGAGTTTAGTTATAAATCTCATAACTTAATGTGTCCCACAAGGATCGATTTTAGATCCACTTTTATTTTCAGCGTATATAAATGACATTGCACTAGTTGTAACAGAATGCAAAGTGCAGCAACCTGCTGATGGTAGTTTTATACAGTGTTACAATCTTTGTAAACTGCGAAGCTTCTTTGATGCCCTGCAAGTTGCATTAAAGAGGCATAAACTAGTTTTAAACACAAATGAAACTCACATGATTTTAGTGCGTTTAATGTTGTTTTTTTTATTTTAGAGAGTACTAAAGTATTGAAAAGATCACAGAATGCTAGTACACTGGCATGTGGCCAGATGAGAAACTTACTTTTAAAATACCACTTCAGCCTAGCTAATAATGCACTTACTACTAAGAATAAACTGAGACTGAAACTTGTTCTGCGGATACAATGCTCGCCTCCCTGTGCACAGCAGGAAAATGACTGTGGAGGCAAGTTTCCTGTGTGTCCTTGATTACAGCGATGTGCTGCCTCAGCTGGCACTCTTAAGGCCCTGGACTCTGATTACCACTCTGGGCTGCAGTTCATTACAGCAGGCCTGTACAGGACTCATCACTGTGCACTTTATGATAGAGTTGGATGGCCCTTTCAATCTGTTCGAAGGGGAACTCAGTGCCTGCTTTTTATTTATAAGTCTCTCATCGGCCACATGCTGCCGCATATCACTGTCATGCTGTTAATAATGGACTCCATCAAACCCACTCAAGAGATTTTATTGCACTGCAGACCCGCCGAGCTTTAAAATCTGCTTTTAAATAGGGGGCGCCAGTGAGCTGGAATATGGTACACGCTAGAGCTCAGCTCACTCATTCTTCTGATCTTCAAACTTTTACTGTCTAATTATGTTTAGTCTGTTTATGGTTGTTTTAGCTGATTTTTGTAGATTATTTTTTCATCCTATCCTATTTTAGAATGTGTTATTAATTTTATTTCTGGGTATTGTTTTGTTATTTGTTTATTATTGTTATTTTTATTTACGGTCAGTTCCCTTTTTATAGATTTTTTTTTCTTTTATGTTTTAAGTCTTTTACAAAATGTATCACCCTGTTTTGTCCCCTTTAATACTTAGCTACACTGAAAATGAGGTTCTCCCTGAGTGTGAACCCAAGTTTAAAAAAAGAGCAATGATAATGAAATTCAAAATACAAATTTTAAACGTTATTTCAGTGTACTTTAGAAATGTGTAATTCACAAACATCTGCAAGATCTACTCAGAAACTGAAAACTAGAAGAATGCTTGAGAAAACACTGGATTTGAAGTACATATTTAAACTGTGTGTACAGGCTACATCGTGTTTGCGATCGGTTTTGCTGACGCTGATTACGGGGAGTTGGTGAGCATCGCCAGCAAACCCAGTGAGAGGCACGTGTTCTTCGTGGACGACCTGGATGCTTTCAGGAAGATTGAAGAGAAACTCATCACCTTCGTCTGCGAGGCTGCAACAGCAAGTAAGTCTATATTCAAAATATATATATGTGTGTGTGTGTGTGTGTGTGTGTGTGCATATATATACCCTGTATATATAATGTGGATATGAAGTTTCAATATATGGAATAAATACGAAACTATTTAGAGTTTCATTCCAAATGTTCCAACTCCAGCTTCATATATACAGATATTTTTTTATAATACTATAATTTGATCCATTTGGTCTTGCTGTTGTGTTTTGCAGCTTGTCCATCTGTACCGATGAGTGGCAGCACACTGCCAGGTCAGTCACACAATAACACAGTCACACAGCTTTAAACTCACACAGTGCAGGTTATCTTTGCATATGGAAATGTGTTGATTTCGTGACACCTGTTAAAGAAAACATGCTCAACATTTTGGGAATACTAGGCATCCCTAAACTTTTGATGGGAGGTTTATGTCTCCAGAAGAGCAACAATGAGTAGTTTTAACCAGTTCTATTCATTATGAAGTGGAGTTACAGTCTAATATTTTTGAATACAGGCTTTAGGATGATGGAGATGTTTGGGCTGGTGGGGCACCTGTACGGTAATCTGGAGGGCATTTCAATGGAGCCAGGAACCTTCAACAGCTTCAGCAGCTACAGACTAGCCCGCGACGCACTACTGGCACAACCTACCAGGTTTACACACACACACACACACACACACACACTCACACATGCACACGCACTGCAATCTCACTGTATCTCGTGTACAGTGACAATAAAGGCATCTTTATTTTTTAACTTTATCTTTATCTTTACACCTAACATTAAAAAAACAGACCTCTTACCGACACATTATGAATATACTGGTTTGTTATAAAAGTAATGACTGCTTTTAAAGGGTAGATTTACACAGATGTTTCATGGGCCATCTAAGAGAACACTCTCTGTCTCTATATGTCTCTATATCACTCTCACTGTCGTGCACACACACACACACACGCTGGACGAAATAAACCATATCGAATATGGATTATTGGATTGCAGCTGTGAACTACAGAGATTTCATCAGACTGCTCCACCTGCCTTTGATGTGGAGGCCCAGTTTAAAATCATAAGGCAATAGAGAAGATATAACAGTGTAGAATCACTCAAGTAGGTGTGTGTGTGTGTGTGTGTGTGTGTGCGTGTGGTGAAGAGTGGGATAATCATAAGGCATTATAGTAGCCATAATCTTAATCTTACTTCTGTTTACATGTTCCCTCTTTCCACAGCAGAGCTTCAGTAGGTGCAACGGAGGTTGCACACCAATGATCTATACAAACCTTGAGAATCTATTAATGTTATTTGGAATGTAGTTTTATTTTTCTGTTTATTAAATGTGTCTTTAACAATTTTGTGTGGACCGTCCAACCCATCACACTGTATTTTCCATTCCCACGGAATCAGAATGTCAGTCATATGTCTCTTCACTGTTCAATGTTCAGTGACCCCACTGGTGACCCTTTGACCACAGGTTTATCCACCCTGAGGGTCTTCCGTCTGACTACACCATCACCATGCTGTTCCGCCTGCTGCCCGAAACCCCACAGGAGCCCTTTGCATTGTGGGAAATACTCAACAGTAGAAATGAACCCTTAGTGGGCGTCATCCTGGACAGTGAGTAGAAAGGTCCAAGTGTGTGTATATGTGTTTTCAGCAGTATCCAGTTACAGGCACTTATATATGCACTTATTTCATGAACTGCAGTTTTTTATTCTTGTTAAACATTGGGAAGTTGTTGGGAGAAATACTCTGACTCCTATTAACTGGTTGTGTGGTGATGGAGAGTCAAATTCTAGACTGTCCTTTAACTTTAAATGCATTCGTTAACAGTGTCAGCACTTAAAAGCCTGTTAAATCTAAATCTGACACTCATGATCCACACTATATATATATATATTTATTTTTTTATTTTAATTTTATACCAATTATAATTGCAATAAGTGGCTTTTTAATAGGTCAGTAGTGATGAAGGTACACACATGGTGAACATACAGTAAATTTATTTGTCTTCAAAAATATTGAATCCATTTATAGTTAATGAGTAACATGCAAATATAGAAAACCTCAGTGTGCGCAAAAAACTTGACGAGTAGTGTAAATCGCTTATGGATCAAAATTTCGTGTTATTGGCCGTCACCTGTAACAGCAACTCAAGGGCATTATAGAGTCATAATGTAGTAAATACTATAATTTTCAGTATCCAATACAAAACTCAGATATGTGATTCTGAGGAACTGAGTTGGGGTCCCTCACACACCCCGTTACAGTTTAAAGGGTTCAGGCTCACAATGTTTTCTTTTTTTCTATCACTTTTGTTTGTAGATCCAGGGAAAACGCTGACATTCTTCAACAACGACTATAAAGGTGATTTTCAGACAGTCACTTTCGAGGGGCCTGAGATTAAGAAACTTTTCTATGGCAGCTTCCACAAGGTCAGTGCTCACACACCCCCACACTCTCCTTCTTTAAGCGTTTCTCGCAGGATTTTGATTTCCCAGTGCCATCTGTTTTCCTCCTGAAAGCAACTTTTTCCAGAAGGACTTTTAACTGGACCGTTTTCTCTGTTAACTCTAATCAGGACCCCGGCGCATTCGAGTGGCTTGCCCAGCCTCACCGACTGAGCTCAGCGTCATATAGCCTCACCCAGAAATGCACTTTTGTTACCAAATCATGATGCTTGCATTGACAGAACGAGGCGATCCGCGGGTGCCACTGCCAAATTCTGCTCTCCAGTATTTGTTGGAGGAACTGGCACCAAAACTTCTCACATGATCTGCCAAGACAGGGAACCGTTGTCATAGAAATTCACTCAATCTGTCATTTTGCAGTGACTGAACTGAAGTCATTCCGATGCGCACTGGAGTAGCAAACATGGATCAAAAGAATAATTTTAACAAAGCCAGTTTTGTGTGTTGTGTGTAAGGTGTGAAAAGTCAGACTAAAGGTGGCCTATCCATCAATATGTTTATATATAATATAGTCAAACGCTTTTACACACCACAGTTTTTACAAATTTTATGGTGTGGCCTGACAAGACTGCCTTGGAGTGCCAGTATAAAAAAAAGCAGGGTCTTGGGTTGGCTTCTAAATGCTCTGCCTTGAAATGATATTTCAGATTTGAAGGTATAAAAATTGCTCATTGTAGACATTGCAGAGAATTAGGCACCATGGAAAAATGAGTTAATTTTTTTAATTCATTAAATTTTCTGTGATTAATAAATACAAATTAACACATTATTTTGACAGTCCCATCAATAAAATTAACTTAACTGTATCGAACTCTGATGCAAAGTGTTTGAAGATCTTTTTTTTTTAAGTTATAAATAGATTTTTTTAAATTTGTTATGAAAATGTACAAAGAAAATGCTATTTTCTCCTCTGACTGGCAACTGTAGTTTATCATACTATGGAAAAAAATCCTTTTAACCTCAATTTTTTTACCATTGAAGTCCTGTGCAAAGTGACATATTCTTTTATTCCTTTGGATGAAATTGTGCACTTTTCATTGCATACCTGTTTATTATTGATTTCACTGTTGCTCATGTGGGTGACTCAGCCTGTGGTTTACTCTTTCCCAGCTCACAGACCACTTTCACTGCAGGCCTTCCTTCTCAGCAAGGTGTCATTAGTCCTATGTAGGATCTTTGCAGGTTTACCTTTCATTTGTCCAGTTATACTGTAAACCATTTGTCGTTAGAGCCTTAATGGATTTGATTGTGTGTGTGTGTGTGTGTGTGTGTGTGTGTGTGTGTAGCTGCATATAGCCGTCAGTAAGACGCAGGCGCAGGTGATGGTGGACTGTAACCTGGCTGGAGAAAAGCCCATTAATGCTGCTGGAAACATCACCACTGATGGTCAGGAGGTCCTGGGCAGGATGGTCCGCTCCAGAGGCGACAGGGACAACTCTGCACCGGTATGCTGACGGCTGTGTGTGTGTGTGTGTGTGTGTGTGTGTGTGTGCATTTGTGTGTGTGTGTGTGTGTGTTTGTGTGTGTGTGTGTGTGTATGTGTGCGTTTGTGTGTGTGTGTGCATTTTATGTGTGTAAGTGCATGTGTGCGTTTGTGTGTGTGTGTGTGTGTGTGTGTGTGTGTGTTCAGGATCAAGGGTGCAGCCGT
>JBBPCX010000135.1:534089-544871 GCA_037974365.1 Hydrocynus forskahlii | reverse complement strand
TCCAAAATCTTGTGGAAAGCCTTCCAAGAAGAGTGGAAGCTGTTACAGCTGCAAAGGGGGACCAACTCCATATTAAAGTCTGTATTTGAATGTAATGTCATTAAGATGTACCCTGTTTTAAATCGGGTTTTTAGAACAGAAACAGAATCCACCCCACCGTGCAAAAAGATGCATAGAGAAATGAGTGAACAGCAGGTGGCGCTGTTTGCTCACTTTTTAGCGTTTTTTTTTTTTTTAAGCTGCGTGTCTTCTGGCGCTAAAATCAAACATGTCTGTAAATTACCAAAAGTATCGTGTTATTTTATCATCACTATTATTATTACCACCATTACTATTATTATTTATTTTTATTGCTCCTTTGGCATTTACACTGGAGCGTCATGGAAAATATTACACCCAATTCATATTTGGGCAGAAATGCCAGCCAAATGTCAGGCAAAGCAAACATTTGTCTTTCTTTTTCTTTCTGTCTTCCTCTCTTCCTTTCTTTATTTCTTTCTCTAGTGTCAGAAATAAGAAAAGGAAGGACTCAGAAGCTGGCATAATGAAAAAGACACACGAATGAATGAATGAATGAATGAATGAATGAACATTCTCCGTCGTGCTGCTGCTATATTTGCAGTTATATTTATTGCTGTTTACCTTTATTCTGCATTTTTGCTCATGTAACTCTCTCTGTTCTGCATTTTTGCAAATGCAACTCTGTAACTGCTACAATACAGTATCTGTAATATACTGTACTCGTCCAGACTTGTACTGTAGCGGCTCTTTACTGCACTAAATGTTGTCTTGTCTGGTTGTTTTGATGCACTTTGGTGTTTCTGTTTCTGTTCTTGCGTTGCTCCACGGTCCTGAAGGAGCATTGCGGTTAAATTTCACTTAGCTGAGTGACTCATCTATAGTATTTATAACCAGCATTTCTGTACACAGCAGTATTTCATATGGAGCATTTTCTGCATATTTTTTAGACGTTGTAAGTTCTCATGTTCTTGTCTCTGTGTGTCATTATATAAGCAGTTTCCTCAATAAAGTTTCCAGATAGCCTATGGTTTAAATGACAATAAAACCTACTCGACTCGGAAAGGCTGAACGACAGACGGCACTTTCAGGAACCAGCTCTTGGTTTATTTTGGAAACTGCTGCAGGAATTTAGACTGTCTGCTTCGTTTTGCGTTGCGTGTTTTCAACTCTACTCTGTGTGTTTGCTTTTTTGTGTTTATTTCTTTGCCCCCCTTCTCCTGGACCACCTCCACCTCCACCTCCTCCTCCTCTCCAGACCAGGACGCACGGTCCTCGACCCTCTCTGAATGAAAATGTTTTGGGTGTCGTATGAAAATGCATGCTGACGTACCAGATCATGTGGGCTTTCTCGTCGCAGCAGATCTCCCATGCTTTCTTTTTTTTAATCATCCCCCTCCCCCTCCTCCTCCTCTTCTGCTCCTTTACTCTCGTCTTTAGGATCCACCAGAAATCTTTAGGATTACACATTGCGTTTTGTTGCTGGTGCTGCTCCTCTTTCCACTCTTTCCTCCAAAACAACAGATTTCTAAGCGTTTAATCTTCACCACACGCTCTCCAGCAGGGCAGCAGGCTCTTCTCTTTCTCGGCAGGTAAGGTTCGGTGTGGGTTTTTTTGATGTTTTAAGAGAAGAAATCGTGAAGTTTCACTATTTTGTTTCCATTATTTACATCCACTTTAGCAGCTTCCAAACCACTTTTACGCACGGCACGACTTTCAGGAGGGTCCCTGGCTGAGTACAAGACTTCTGACAGGGGGGGAAATAAACTTTTAACCTTAAACTAACCCCCTGAGAGTGTGTGTGCGAGTGTGTGTATTTGGAGGGGGCAATGGGCTAAGCTAGCCGGGCTAACATGAACGCACACAGTTGTCATGGTGTCAGGTTAGCCTCGCTAGCCGTCGTGTCCTGTTTTTAGCGCGTCTGCCCGATTTCAAACGCCCGAACGACGTCTGTCGGACTCTCACGACGTCGGCTCCACTTTCTTAACCTTCCCACGTCCACCCTGAAGACGTCCAGGCTGTTGTCATTCGTGCTATTTTACAAAATAAGGCCTTAAGAGTGGACTAGCTGAGTGCTAACAACACCATCAGCATCAAACACGGTCAAAACTCCACTCGAGGATCTACTGCCCTGCACGACTTTAGAGCAGCTGCCTGGTGTTTTCTGGGGTTTCTGTCAAGTTCGGCACCCAAAAGAGGGGGAAAAGTGCAGTCAACATTTGCTGTGGCATCCTTTCTTTTCCTCTCCTCTCCTCTCCTCTCCGCTCGTCTTCTTTCCTTCTTGCCTCCTTGCCTCCTCTTCTCTTCTTTCCTTTTTTTTTCTCTCCTCTACATTCCTCTCCTTTCCTCTCCTCTCCCATTCTTTCCGTTCCTCTCCTCTCCTTCGTGTCAGAGGGGTAAGAGAATACTACCCGCACTTTTTAATGTCTGTTTGTTTATTTATTTAAGTTTACAACAAAGTTGTGGTACCGCCGGTGATTAGGGAGTTGCCATTGTGATGTAAGGTAATGGGTTCTAATCCAAGGATTGCTAATAGCACCACTGAGGTTCCCTTGAGCAAGATACCGTCCCCACACACTGCTCCCTGGGTGCCTCACATTGGTGCCAGCCCACTGCTTCATTTTGTGAATGGGTTAAATACAGAGAAAGAATTTCACACTGTGTGCAGTGGTGTGTTCATGCGTGACTATTAGGGGCCACTTTATTTCACAATTCACAACCTAATAATCCTCCACAGGCTTGCAGCGCACCTCGCTTAGACCCTGGACCTGGTTTCACCTGGCCTTCCAGGACTGAGCCCACCTGCCCCAGTGACCCCACAGCTGCTCTCCTGACTGCAGTGTGTTATTTTGCTGCAGAAAAGTGCAAGAACCAGGGTTTTCAAAGGCCATAAAACACTTTAGATTATAATTGCGAGCGGGAAGGTTAGGTTCTCTTTCAGCTGCTAATGAATTCACTTGCTTGGGTGTTCTTCTGCTGCCGCTCTCAAGTGTCCTTCAATTTACCACTTAAGTGAAATGTCACAAGTTGAGTGTTCATTTCCCTCTCTGAGAGGCCAATAATGTTTCGTGTGGCGGTTAAAAGATGATTTTTCCTACATGCATCAATGTAAAACTGAAACGGCCTTCTGCTACATTTGTCCAATGAATGGATGAAAGGCTGCTATTATAGGTCTGGATTTTCTTCATCTGATGAATGGTAATGACATTTCGTTTTTTAACCAGCTGCAAGTGAGTTAATGTGAGAGAAATCAAATGCAGACTTTTTTTTTTATGTGGTTCGCTCATCCATTGCAGTCTTTAAAGAAATGGACAGTGATACTGTGTGTGTCGTTATGGCTTCACTCCAGCATGCTGATTCATTTCTAATCCAGTGGCAATGAGGTGAAAGTGCCAAATGTTAGCTTTAATACAGTCCACAATACCAGTCAACAGTTTTCATACGCTACAGGCTTTTAACACTCATCCATATATTTCATAAGCTGCAGGATTTTTGTTCTTGAAAGTATGATAATATGCCAAATAAAACAAGTTTCCTTTCAAAGATGAAAGGATCTGTAACAGTGTATGTCTGACATCCTATTAACTGGTTGTGTGGAGTCAAATTCTAGATTGGACTGTCCTCTAGATTTACTGTCACTTAATATAATCTAACACTTGATGATGCACATTCTAAGAGAGCATAATTATAGTAGATATTAGACATTAGGTTTTTATAGGTCAGTAGTGTCGAATATGACATTTTCTGGCTAATGCAGGTTAAAAAATGATGAACTTATTAAAAATGTATTTCTTAGTAAAGCATATTTTTGTGTATTTTTAGTAAGTATTAAGTGAACAACCAGCAAATGTAGAAAATCTCTTGACTGGTTGTGTACGGATGTGTATATGGACGGTGAAAAATATAGAAATCCAAGCCTAGATCTAACCTGTGTCCTGAAAAGACTTAACGAACCTTCTAGGTTTTTGTTGTACTTGGCTTTTTGACTTCTCTCCTGCCTTCAGGAAATCTGTCTCGGCTGAAATGTGAGAGATGCGAGTCCTGCCGCCCCGACAAAGGAATTTTGCGAGCCTTTGTGAAGTTGAGAGGAACGTGTACTGTATCTTTGGCCTTCACTCCTCGGACTGTAACATCAGGCGCATTTGATATTGATTTTGTTTTGTTTTGAGAAGCGTTGAGTGAGCTTTCCTTTGTGTTATTTGTATTGAAGCAGTTTTTTTTTTTTCCCTTTTGGAGGGGTGGGAGTGTGGGTTGGGGGGGTCAGATTTCAGTTCCAGCATGAAGAAGCGCATTCATCTGTATCTCGTTTGAGTTGCCAGCTTGCATAATTCCGTTGTTTACATACTGCAGAGCTTTTCAGGATGATTGTGCAAGTGTGGCCAAGCTGCCAGAAAGTGCAAGTCATGTGTAGCACATAAACTTTACTTCTCCAGGTCTCTGGGCTGTTATGGAGCATGCCTGTTGGTGAGGCCCATGAAACTCACTGTTCATGCTTTCAGTGCTCATAATTATCTGTTCCTGGCCGCTCCTCGCCGTTGGGTGGTCCTGACGCAATTAGCGAAGAAGGAAATAAACAAAATCTCGATTAAGTGGGAACATTATCCTTTTTAGGAGACTTAAATTACAGCAATTGACCAGAAGGAAGGAACTGTTTTGAATAAATCGTTAATATTCCAATAACATGTTCGCAAAGTGTGTACGAGGAGGAATGCTGATCTAGGATCAGACTCTCTTCTTAGTTACGGTTGCTGTACTGACAAAGACAGATCCTAGATCAGAACTCCTACTGTGCGAAGCTGCATGGACACAGTCTTGCTGAAGTAACCACTTCAGAATGTAAATCTTACTCAGAACGCAGAAAGACTGTTTACATGCCTTGTTCTGTGACCTATATCATCTACTGAAGCATAAATAGCTTGGAGAGACAGCCCCAGTCTTAAAAATAAAGGTGCCAAATAGAGTTCTTTGGAGTGATGCCACAAAAGAACCACTTTTGGTTCCTTAAAGAACTTTGCAGTTAACTTTTAGTTTAAAATTGAGATGTGAGAGTGTGAAGAACCTTTAAGTATCCTAATTCCTTCACGTAATGTGTTTCTATACCAGTTGAAGGTTGTTCCTAGAACCGCATGGCCAAACTGGAGAACCATTTAGGAACCTTTGTGTTTATTGCGTGTTGTTTTCTCCTCCTCTCTGAGACAGTAAAGCCGGACCTTAGACTGCTTCAAACGACTTAAGAGGCACGTGTTTTCGCCAAACGATTAATGAACTGCACGTCTTGTTTGTTTGTTTCTTTCTTTGGCTTCTTCTTTTTCTTCTTCTTCTCCTACTCTCACTCTCGCTCGCTATCTTTCTCTCCCTCCCTCCTTCCCTCCCTCCCCCGGGTGTGAGATATTTGCTGTACAGTGTGTTGCCAGAATCGTAGTTTGGAGTCGCAGCCTGCCAACCAGAGAGAACGGAGCGCCAGAACGCCTCCTCCAAAAATCTCTCACTCCGGTCAGGACGAAGCACAGGAAGGCCGCCGCACCCTGCTCACAGGGGCTCCACATCTCATGGACTTGCTTCAGATATGCCCACGATGGAACCTTTAGTGTAGCTTTGATATCGAACCGTCTCTATTTAACCTGATTAATCCGTAAAAAGTACTGATTGCAATAAACTCTTGATAGATAGGCAGTAAACCAGTTTACATGATGATAATTCATATTTTAAATTCACCTCCTGCTCCCTCTTACAGTTAAACATGAAGCCAGATGGGCACAAACCCATTGGCCAGTTTATTTTTTGCCACTGGTTTCAGAGTCAGCATCAGAAAACTGTTGAATCTGCGTATGTTACGACTGCGCAGAGACACAAAGACAAGAACAGTACAAAGTCTAAATAAATCCAATAAAAACTTGGTAGAAAATACTCAATGGAAAATGCACTATGCTATATACACAAATGCTGGGGTAATAATACTACAGATAAATAACTTCCAGTTAAGTGAATTACTCGTAACAAATGGCTTTTAAGAGTCTGTTATTGCATGTAATAGAGATCAGTTGTATGTCAGTTATGCTGACATAAGTAGTGTGGTCTATTAAAAACTCCATTTTAAAACCGTTGAATACAACTATAATCAACAGCGACGGCCCTACTTACATCTTGTAAGTATTTGGGCCGGTAGGGCCAGCGACGGTATCTGGGAATCCCAGACTGGAACAAACCTCTAATTCCGAAGCTATTATGCGTGGGAACAATGGGCGCATAGGTTAATCCTCTTATGCTTCTGTGGAATAAATGACGGTGTGATGAAGGCACCTGTTACTGACGTGCTCTAGTCCAGGTTTCCCCCCTCAGAGGGACCTGAATACACTGATCCTTGATCAGAATCAGACCTCAGTGTGTCCCAGAGCAGCCTTCACTCCAGGAGGGGCAGGAGGGGGTGCTTCAACAAGCAGGAAGTTACAATAAGATACAGAAAACTTAGCCCAGAATCAAGCCTGTCCAACAGAAGGAGAGATATGGACCTCACTCTGCGCTCACATTATCCAGCTTTATTGAGGAATCCTGTTTTGTGAAAAGCCCTCCTGGTTCTAAAGCCCAGTGTACACTCATCTGAGTAGGCGATAGAGTTGTAGACCATCACTGAGATCTTGCGGATAATGTTTTTTGTATAACAGATTTCAAACTTTTCAGGTCACTTAGTAATCTGTGGTTTTCAGTTCTATCAGTTTAAGTTGCCCAGGTGCTCGATTTCTTGCTATCCATTTTTTAGGTGCTTGTGAATATTGCAGTCATTATTTTGGATATTCATTACATTTTATGCAAAGGTTTTCTAGTCCGCTTTCTTGTCCGTTGAACATTGATTTCTTATTAATGATTCGCTGTACCCTGAAGCCATGTGTTAGTTTTTTGCTATTTTATCAAGCAAAATAGAAAACGAATACCATAAATTGCCTTACATACATTTTTTAAGGTTCTATTTTCACTTTGCAGCTCATTTGGTCAGATTCTGAAGGAGTGGGCTCCCGAGTGACACTGTCTGAGCGTTGGTCTTGTGTGAAGATTGCGGGTTTGATCCCCGCTGTTGCTGCAGCCGTTCGTGGCTGGAAGTCTAAGAAAGCACAATTGGCTCTTTGGGTGGGTAGGGTGCCCCTCCCTCTCCCCCATCATTCAGCGCAATGCAAGTCAGCGCGGGTGTCCGTTATCTGACGTAACAGAGTTGGCACTAAGTGCTCCCCTCCAAGAGTGTTAATCTCTACAATGACGCTGAGTTAGTGGCAATTTAGAACGATGCAGTGTTGTGATCCAGTATTGGAGGAATTGTACAATTGGAGAGTGTCAGCTAGTTGGTGGAACTGGAGATGACTAAATTGGGCCAAAAGAGATTCTGAAGAAGAGTCTTTCTTGATGTAGAGAAGTCTGCATCAGATTGCCAGCCTGTTGTTGCCCCAGAATGTTTCGACGAGCAGCTCTGACTTGGCATTAATCAAACTGGAGAAACAAATTGAAGAACTGTTCTGAAAAGAGAAAACTCATGGATCAACAATTCTGTGAAATTTAATCTAGCCTGTAAAGCAGTTTTGCTCTTTTTTGAGACTGAAGTATTTTCTGTTACTGTTTTACAGCAAAACACAGAGGCGCGCTGCCAGGGATGTGTTTTTAAAGATGTGATTGAGAAAGCAGAGATGGTGCAGCTGTACCTGGACTTTCATGTTCAATGAACATATATCATTCTGTTACTGTGATGATTAACCAACATTTTAACCACTTTACTGAGTTGCCAAATAGGGCGGCATAACTGATTTGTGCAGAATTATTCAGCAGTGGTGTTTTACCGTGTAGCATTTCAGTTTCATTTTATTGAAAATCACAAGTTAAAATAAATTCATCTTATTCATGCAACAATATAAAAAGTAAATTACCCATTATAAAATATGATTCTATGTTATTAGTGTCATTGGTTGCTGATGTTTTTGTTGATATTATTGACAATAATAATAAAAAAATAATAATAAAAAGTTTCCATTGAAACCGCTTTAATAATTAAAACAAGCCTTTTCTCCTTCTTGCTGTAAGAAAATGAATGGAATATTAAAAAATAATACATACAGTTGCAGCACTAGCATGATGATTTTTTTTTTTCCATTTTCTTTCTCACAGTTGACGCTAAAAGTGTAATCAAATATCAGAATCAGAATCCACAAGCCTACTTTCCATCCTTTCTTCAGTGTTTTTATAGATAAAGCTGTCAATTACATCTCGCTGCGTGCCTTGTTGGTTAAGTTAATGAAGCAAAAAGAGAAACAAAATCAAAAAGAGAAACAAAGTTTGGAGTGGGCTGGGCTGGGATGTGATGGACAGTCAGTGGTTGTTTTAAGCTTCGAAAGACATTTTGTGAAGGCGAGAGGCACAAAATGTCTATCGAACTTACTTACGCCATCTGACTTTAATGAATTGTATTCCATCGTATGTATAGTGACTGTGCATACAGTGCAGGTATCTTCATCAGAATTGCACTGCAGGGAGGCCTAAGTTGAGCACATGTTGATTAGTAAAGTGAATAATTGATGTAACGTTCTAAACCCTCATTATGTTCAAACATGCTTTATGCTTGGGGTCAATAGGACATCAATTCAATTTTTTGTTGGCTTTATTTATGTTTCTGTGTCAACTTTATGGTACTTTATTATTCTCTGCTGACTTTATGGTACTTTGTTTCTTTGTTGACCACATAAAGAGTGCTTTAAATAAAACATACATCTAGGTTTTAGTGGAAAATATGTTTCCCTCCCCCATGTCATGTGATCTGTCAGTGGTTCTCACACTCCTACAAGTATGACTATGTTCAGTTATGGCCCTGAAGTAGAGAAGAGATAATAAAATTTCATATTCTAGCCCTCTAAACATCATCTGAAACAAATGTGTGAAAAACGCTGATAATTCTCATGTTTTATAAAACAGTTAAAACAGCCTGGAGTCACATTGACGCCAAACTCTGATGTGTACAGGAATCTGAAAACACATCATGATGTTAATTTTGTGTTTACCAAATTTGTCCTCCTTAAGTTAGGAGAAGACATTTAATATGAAGCCAAATAATTGTCAATTATTTATTTAGAGACATTAAACATTGAATGGGGTCAAATTGACCCCAAACATGAAGGCTGGGGTCTAAAACGGAACATACTCTGCAAATAAAAAAATGCAAAAGGCAACATCCACCGTTCTGTTTTCGTCAGACGAGCGTGACCTGAGCTTCAGAACGATCCGGCATACAGAGCCACTTAATCGCTCCCTCAGTCACTCACTAGCAGTTTTAATTTAAATATAGCCGAGGAACCTGAAGGTCTGTGGGCTGCCGGTTTAGCCTCTGCAGCTCTGCGCTGGCTGCTGCTACCGCTGCAGAAGATAACACCACTTGTCCCACTGCCATTGGCCACAGTTAAGGCCATGAGGTCAGCCTAGATAAAGGCCACTTTTATAGTCCACAACAGCTGAACTGTATCGGACTGTTGGGTTCCCACCTCAGGGTGTGTTCTCTCTGCTGCGGTGTCTGAGAAAAGCCTCTTCTTTTCTCACTCTCGTTCTCATTATCCTACTGTAATGTGTGCATATCACTCCCACTTAGCGAAGCTCTGTGTGTGTGTGTGTGTGTGTGTGTGTGTGTGTGTGTGTGTGTGTGAGAGAGACTACACTTCGGTCTATAAAAAGAGTTGTAAATAAGAATCTGAGTAGTTGAATCCTTGTTTTGAAAGCTAGAATTTACCCTCATTTGTTTATCATTTGAGCAAAGTCAGTCATTTAAAACAGCAAAGCCCGCCAGAGTGAGAGAGTCAAGAGCGGTAACCTGAACATTTCTTGTACCTCCATGTCTGTTAGGTCCCCAAAGATGACCAGGGATCTCCTCAGGGTGATAAATGATGCTTACGTCTAAAGGAGCTCAGGTTCCGTCATTCACTTTTTAATCTTTTCCTGACCGGGAAGCTGTCCAGATAAAACGTTTATACTGTTCCAAACAAAGTTTTGCGCTTTTTTTTTTTTGGCCCACCCAATAACTACATGTTTGATTATTTAAGGGAAGTCAACGTTTTCAAGAAATAAAAACTACTGTTGTTAGCCATTAGTAATTATTACATTCTTACACTTCACAAAAAGTCATTTTCTAAAGTAGAAGTTATCTGTACATGTGCTGCAGTGAACTCATTTGGATTGATTTTAATATTACAGAGAGAGAGGGAGAGCAAGCGAGCATGTGTGTGTATGGGAGGGCCTGTGTGTGTCTTCTGCATCCCTAATTAAAACTGCTGTCGTGTTAATTGTATACACATGTCTGGCTCGGCTCATGAGTGAACAGCCTTTTTTGCTCATACGTAGGACATGACTGGTCATTTTTTATGCACTTTGTCAGCATTTGGAGTTTTGCTTTGCAAACATTTCAGAAACATACAACCAGCTAAACTGCCTTGGTTTAACAACAGGCACATCGGTTTTGGCGGTAGTGGCCTAGTGGGTAAAACGCTTGCCTGTGATCCTGATGACCACAAAATTGCAGGTTCGACCACCTCCCACACTTTCTGCCATTGTGTCTTTGAGCAAGACGCTTAACCCTCAGTGTCTCCAGGGGGCTGTCCCTGGAACTAATGACTGTAAGACTGTCCCTGGAACTAATGACTGTAAGACTGTCCCTGTAACTAACGACTGTAAGACTGTCCCTGAAACTAATGAGTGGAAGACTGTCCCTGAAACTAATGAGTGGAAGACTGTCCCTGAAACTAATGA
>JBBPCX010000135.1:513218-532004 GCA_037974365.1 Hydrocynus forskahlii | reverse complement strand
TTTTGTAGAGAGGTATACACACACACACACACACACACACACACACACACACACACACACACACACACGCACACACACACACCCAACTTTGTATATAGAAAAGTCTTGAGCTCAGGCTTCCTGAAGGACTTTCAAAGACTCCCATTTTCAGTGCACTGCCTGTTCCTGACCTGTTTCAGAGAAATGGGGGGTGGCTCAACACTTCTGCACATTCCCGTTCCACCTAATGTGGATGAATTTTAGAGGGCTGCAGATAACTAATTTGTTTTTAAAAGGACAGCTTTTATATATAGTCTGAAATGACTGGTGTTTGTGCTTCGCTCGATATGTTCGCTACAGGTGTTAATCTGTTAGTGGATTAATTTCTCCACACGAGCTTGGGTTGGCTAGCTAAGCTAGCTCATTAAGTCCGTGATGGATGGCTCTGGCGCACCACAAACAACTGTGACGGAAAAGTGAAATCAAAATCACAAGCTGCTTGGACGCTGTTTGTTTTCACGTGGACAAACATGGAGTGTGACTGATCATTGATAACTAGCCGGCTAATATTAGCAGTTCGTACTAAGCTGACTTGATTAGATGTTCTTCCACGACACACATTCAGCGTTCTCCGCTTAGTTTTGTAAAATTCTTGGCTTTAATCTGCACTTTTCTTTTCACTTTTATCACGACGTAATGCATACAAACTAAAATACGCCTGTTTGAGCACTGTAAAGCGGTACAGTGACAGATCACCCCTGTCACAGTTGTGTGGAGCAGAAATGATTTAATGCTACCAAAACCTAAACCAAAAAAAAGGCAACTCTCCGTGAGAAAGGTCTGGAGTCAGGACTTTGAGTTTTTATTTATCATTATTTGTGTGAAAGTCTTCACTGGAGAAGAAAGCAGTTGACTTCAGTTCCTTCTGAGCTTTGCCCATTCAGGAGAAACTGAGAAGTTTGTTCATTCATTTAATGTGTATAAATTATCTTGTACAGCATGTATGATCTCAGCAGTGTATGAGTTTTACAGACGAGGTTTAGTTTGCGGCTGTGTTGAGTGATTAGTCTGTAGCTTGCTGTGATTAGTGCTTAGCCGTTAGCTGTTAGGTCACATGTTTGTAGAGCTGCTTGGTGCTGTAGTGCCGTTAAATGCTTAACGGATGATGTTTCTGCGACTGGATGTGATCCGTGGCTCGTGTTGGTGAACGTTTTGTTGTTCACTGTTGGTTTTACAGTGACATGCTCTTGCTCGCACGCTTTCTCTCTCTCTCTCAGTCTCTCTTGCTTTCACACACACACACACTCACTCTCTCTCTCTTTCTCTCTCTCTCCTCCTCCCTTTGTACTTGCAAAAAGCACAGAAAGTTCAGTCCTCTGCCTGTATATTTTTTGTCGTCTGCACCTGTAGCTTTCTGGTAATTGATTGTGACTCCCTGCAAGAGGAATTCTGGGTCAGATCCACAGAACCAAAAGAACTCAAAACCAGTACAAGAACCAAAAGTCCATATGGTGGTTTCAGACTGAGACGAACCATGTCTGTTTCTGAACATTTGACTTGATGTAACTCACCCAGTGGAACCAGTTAGATGAGGTGGTTTCTGCAACATTAGACTGAAAATAAGTCAACAATAGGGTGACCAGACGTCCCCATTTTGTAATAACTCTCACAGTATTTGGTGGCTTGTCCCTGGCTCGAGATGTCCCCAGAAATGTCCCGGATTTTTAACTGTGAATTAAAAACAGACAGAGAGAAGGGGCAGTGGAGCAGACGGGCAGACGTCTTGCATTGTGCTTGTTTTGGCCTAGAGAGTGGGCTGACTGCTTGCTATAGCAGCTTTATCACTCTTCTTCCACTACCAACCACCTGCTCGCCTAGTTTTAGAGAAGACTGCAGTGTGAAACACAAAGAGAAATTAGTACGTTCTAAGTCAGGAGGTTAGAACCCAAGATTAGCACCAGGAGTGGAGTTACAGAACCTAGAAATCACACTACCATGTGAGGTGTGGTTGATCTGTGGAGTACTATGCAGTCATGTGTTGTCTGTCATAGTGTGTCTGTTGTTGTGTCTGATTGTTTTGTCTCTGATACAGTGTGTGCGTTAGTGTGTCAGTCTGGTATTGTTGCTTTTCTGTCTTCTCTTGCTATAGATAATTTAATAAGATATATTGAATAAGCTATATTGACCATTTGTTATTGGGTATCCTATAGTTTACCATAGCTTCACTCACCATAGTGGGTTTCTGATCATAGCCACCATGATGTGAATTTCTGACCCGGTTAATCAGAGTTATTTAGTACCCAGTTTTATCAGTCGGCCTTCACCACAGTTTATTACAGTACAGTAGTTACCATGATCAAAATACATTACACTATATGGACAAAAGTATTGGGATGCCTGGCCATTACACTAACAGGGACATTAATTACACTACATTTTACACAGACTTTAATATGGAGTTGGCCCCCCTTTGCTGCTATAGCAGCTTTCCACTAGATTTTGGAGTTTCTGTGGGAATTTGTGTCCATTCATTCTGTACAGCATTTATGAGGTCAGACAGTGTTGTTAGACGAGAAGGCCTGGATCACAATCTCAGTTCCAGTTCATCCCAAAGGTGCTGGATGGTGTTGAGGTCAGGACTCTGTGTAGTCCAGTCAAGTTCTTCCACACTGAACTCCTCCAGTCATGTCTGTATGGAGCTCGCTTTGTGCACTGGAACACAGTCTTGCTGGAATAGAAAAGGTTCTTCCCCAAACTGGCTCCACAAAGTTGGCAGTATGGCGATGTCCAAAATGTCTTGGTCTGCTGAAGCATTGATTGCCCTCTGGAAGTACGGGTTCTAGCCTAAATGCTATCCCAACAAGTTTGACCATATTGTGTAACTGGAACTGTTCTTTTTATTTAATTGATGGAAACATTGGATATTTAAAGATATATTGACCGGGAAATGTCTCCGGTTTTAATTCCATAAATCTGGTCATTTTAGACAAAGCACAAGAGCCAATCCCGTATAGCATCGCAACCTCAGGCTGCTAACATGGGCGGGCAAACATGAAACAAGTCATAGGATATTCTCATCATTCTCATGCTGCCTGTGTTATGTTAGCATCAAGACATTATTAGCATTTAAGCTCTGACATTTGAGGCTTCATTGAGAATCTGTTGAGTGGATCTGTCAGTTCTTCAGTAACCTGTGACCCAGGCATGAAAATCATTCGGTTGATTCACTGGCCTGTATGTTTGAGTGCTTTCTACTCTAACACACTCAGCTGAATCTTGGAAAGACAGATTAGCTGAATGGTTGGATCAGGTGTGTTGAGAGCAGGGAAAACAAAATATGCAAAACAGGGTGGCCTCTAAGGCCAGGGTGGGGAATCTATGCCCTGTATTATTGATGGCATATGTTGTGTGCTCTGCTATGACTTTCCCAAACTGATAGGAGATGGAACAGATAGAATAAAGAGAGAAATCAGTTACTTTACTTTAATGTAATGATTATATATGAAAGATCATTTCAATTGTACCAAGTCTGTGGATGTACCAGAAAACATGTTATCTAGCATTTTACTTTAGTGAGGTGTACAACATTTGTTTTTTGATTTCTGCTTAATTAGTTTTCTTTGCTTTTTTCACTGTTTGCCGTGTAAGATGCATGGAAAATGTAGGCGCTGCCATAGTTCTCCTGCTTCTGGGATGCAGGGCTGCTTATGCAGGCTATTGAACCAAATTTAAGGAAGTTCTTCGGATTTGCTGACAAGAAGCAAGTATGAGTGAAATAGGCTTATCTTTTATTTGTCAACATCGCGTAATAAGTGAAAGGAGACGTTTCGCTTACCTCATATGAGAAGGTATGTGTGTGCTGGCAGGGACGATGTTATGTCGAAACAGTTAACGGTAATAGACAGTATGTTCATTCTAATTGCAGGCATGTTTATTTGCCTGCTTTTTTGTATTTAATTGCTTTATGTAGGCTTTCCACGATGTGCCCCCCCTCCCAAACCCCACATTTTCAGACTAAACACTCCCCTGGTGATGCAAATTGAACACCATGAATATGTTTTGGAGTATCGCAGTTTCATGTTGTTGTCATTTTCCAGCGATTAGGTCCATTACTGGTTTACCCATCTAAATCAGTACATCACTATAGCCTCAACATGGCTTTTTTTTTAATGAGGGCGCCTTAAAAGGCCCACATTTCTGTTGAGTTATAGACGAACGTTGCCTATATGAAGTGCTGCATCACTGCTGGCTGGACCAGGCACAGGTAAAGCGCTGCATCACTGGCTGTGGTTTGTCATTCAAATAACCTTGCCAAATCTGAGCAGCCCGCTGCCATACCACACGTTTCCCAGGTAACAGCCTTCTAGATTTTTTGGCAAACACAAAAGCATAGTAGTCTCAGGGCCTGTCTAGGAGAGGACACACACACACACACACACACACACACACACACACACACACCCTCCTCTACTGCTGACATTTTTCTCTCGTCTCAGATTCCAGAGAGCTGCTGGACCAGAGACAGAGAGATAGTCTAAGAGAAGGAGGAAGAAAGAGGGAGGGAGAAAAAGAGAGAGAGAGAGACAGTGGGTCGCTGGAAGAGACTGGCATCAGTGGACAGAGAAAGAAAGAGAAAAGAAAGACAGAAAAAAAGAGAAGGATAGAGAAGAAGAGAGAGGGAGAGCAGCAGGAGTGCTTCAGGAGGCCATCCCCTGAGGAAAGCCCTGCCCAGTCCAGGAAGTTCTGTGAGTATAGAATACTTTTTTTTTTTCTTACCCCATCCTTCATTTTCATTGGCTGATTTTTGTTGTGGGGCGGGACCGGCAGGGAAATAGGGTCCATAGCAGCAGCAGTGGTCAAGTGTGGCTGTGTTTCTTATGGAAATACCAGCTGCTAAACACATGAGCTACAGTAATAAACCACCCTGACACATACACACACAAGCCCAATGGGGATCACATGCTGTGTGTGTGTGTGTGTGTGTGTGTGTGTGTGTGTGTGTGTGTGTGTGTGTGTATGCGAATGAATGAATGAATGAATGAATGAATGCATGCATTATAATAAAGCTTCTAGGCCGGCCCATTCTCATGCTAGGCAGTGCAGAACCCATCCACAAATAGACTGGCTAAGCATGTTCATCATACTAGGGGTCTAATTTGGATTCCCCAGCATGAGTTCATCACTCTCATTAGAAATGTTTGCCCTGTAGTCGCTCCACTGGGTCTGTGCACGCTTCTTCTGTGCCCAGCCTCGCTCTGTGTGCACTGGGCTGTTCACTCTTTCACTATGGCTGGTGTGGGAGAGCAGGAAAATGCATAATAATTGAAGCTGTGTGTGTGTGTATGTGTGAGAGAAACTCGTTGTCTTGTGTGTGACTGTCTCAGAGCACCAGTTCTCACTCCAGATGAGGCCAACTAAATTAATCTTCTCATCTGCATGAACACACACACACAGCGCCAAGCCTGGTTCGCTTCCTCCAAACGGCTCCACTACAATAGAGGGATGGTGGTAAGCTGATATAAGTGAATGTGTCACGAAGCAGCTATTAGGGACTGGAGATATACTGATATAAAGCTTTATGTTGTTGTTGATAAATGGCCTACAGCACGTAATAAGGGTATCAGCAGATCCTTATAAGAGTGTGTTCAACAGATTCTTCTCAAGGGGAATCTCTTAGCATTAACATTGCCAATCTGTACACTGACAGGGAGGGAACCCACACTATCAGGTTGTCACGAAAGGCAGCCACGCTCATAGTCACAAATTTCATGAAATAAGATGGAATCTTTGTGGTCGTAAATTATCTTTGTTGTCGTAAAGTATGTATATGATTGCTCAATTTATCATCACAATAATCACTAGATTGCCTAATTTCTAATATAATGGATAGTGATGGTCCAGGGTCAAATTGTTACAATTATTATATATATTATATATAAATATAACATATGTGTATACAATAATAATAATATGAAATATTAATGTAAAATGTCAAAACTTTTATATAAAATAACATTAGCAAAATAATTTAACATTCACAAATGACGCTAAATACTATATTTCTTACATTGTAATAGATGTCTTGGCGACTGTCTCTACTGTCTGTGCGTAGAAGGCGATTAAAAAGGACTCCTTACAGTTTTTGGTTACTAACCTTTTACATCTACACACATTTTCTCATAAACTTGCTGCAGAATTTGAAAGAGATTTCCACCATTTTCAGACTGTAGAACGTATCATTAGTCATTTGTTTACGGCTTTGCCGCAGTGAAGGCTTTCAAACAGCAACACAGGAGACAGGATGCCTCAACCGAACCACACCTATTGTTTTAGAATGTCAGGCTGTTTTGTTAACTCATAAGTAAGACCATGAGAACAATCTGAGCATCATGGACAAGGGTGGACGGGCTATAGGCATATAACATGATACTGGTATACAGTTTAGCCATTATTTTAGCACATGTTCAATTCAGTGTGTAAAGGTGTGAGGTCCTAAGTTGTGTTCTAATGTTGTTAGCGTCCCTGTTGGCTCTATCTTGTGTGCTTTACTCATGGTATTCAGGGCCTGAGAGTTAATTGCCGTGTATGTCATTACTGGATAGTTTTAAAAGAACAGTATAAATTACATATGAACCAAATAAATACGCTTTCTGCCTGGTTCGTGTTTACAGTACTAAAACTCCTTTGGTATAAGTTTAGGATAGGAAAACAAAACAAACTAGTCCGAACTAAACAATTTATTTGAGCTTTGTAAGACATTTTTTCAGTATATTGTTGCAGCATCCAGAAAGTAAGTTCACCATTATAATTGCAAAATATTTGCTTTATTAATGCAGACTCTTTATCTTTTGATACTGAGTTTGTGTGATAGTTTGAATATATTGTTATATCGAGTGCTTATCACTTTATAAACACATTTCCTGCCATTGCTATGTGCTGTAACTGCAGTATGTTGTAGATTTCGTTGAATCCGGGTTTGGAGCCTGATGCTCTTCACTCAGTGAGTAATAAATGAAGGATGAATTGAAATATTTAAAAAGTGGATAGCTCAGGGTGTTCATTTATTGTTACCCATTTCCATTAAAGTATCAGTCAAAAATTGTCAAAACTGCTCTAGGACCTGTGCTGAGCTTACTAACGGAAGGTCTGTTCGCTGTACAGGAGATACCGTAAACTTCTGGTCCGGCAGTACTGTGTTGACTGAGGAAGTAAACAGCCCTATGTCGAATGAATGGACTTCAGTGGGGTGAAATGTATACCCTGAGGGAACAGTGCTTTTAAAAGTGGGGGTCTGTGTGTATGTGTGAATGCACTATACGGTTGCTGACCTGCTCTCTCTATCCATCAGAGGAGTCCGTTCCTTTGGAGTCAATATTGAGCTTGGCTGTGGATGAAATTCCTGCGCTGCTAATGCGCTGTAATAAATCTGGTTGGATGAGGAGGCGGGGGTGGACTCCTCTTGAGTGTGTTTATTTGTTCTGTGGAGTGTCAGAGAGGGTCAGCCCTCTGCTCTTATTGGCTACGAGGTGGAGAATTTGCATTAAACTTGTACTTGTGTTTAGGTACATGTGCTGAACAATTTACAGTGGATGCTGAATAATGTACAGTAAAAACGGATTAATTTACAGTAGACACTGAATCATTTACAGTAGATATGGAATAATTTACAGTAGTTCCTGAATCATTTGCAATAGATGTGGAATGATTTACAGTAGGTATTTAAACCATGTACTGTAGTTACTGAATAATTTACAGTAGTTGGTAAATAATTTATAATAGAGACTGAATAATTTACAGCAAATACGGAATGATTTTCTGTAGTTGCTGAATAATTCACAGTAATAGTTGTATTTTCCCCAGTAATTATGAATAATTTATAGTAGATGCTGAAAATGTAGATACTAACTAAAACATACACAGTAGTTGCTGAACAATTTTCTGTTGTTGCTGAATAATTTTCAGTAGATACTGAATTATTCTTAGTAGTTACTGTATAATATGCAGTAGTTACTGATTGATTTACAGTCGATACAGAATGATTTACAGTAGATAACAAATCATTTTCAGTATATACTGAATTATTAATAGTAGTGACTGAATACTATACAGTAGAGGCTGAATGATTTACAGTAGATGCTGAATGATCTACAGTTGATACTGAACAAAAATATCAAGATTAATGACTGAATAATGGTTTAGGAGAAGCCCTGTGCTGTCCTGTTCTCCTCCACTGTAGTTATGATGCTGAAAGTTAGTATTAGACCATAAATGTCGAACATTGAAATTCTTATAACCCAGTTAATTAAAAGCACACTGGCTTTCATCAATAACATGGTATGGTTAAAGACTGGGAAGTATTATTGTTATTATTTGACCAAAATAATTTTGTTTTGTCGGATTGTAAGGGGAACGTGATGCGTCAGAAGCACTCATCTGGTCAAAATCCCAGAGTTAGGAAGCACCGTGTTTGTTTAGAGATGGCCACTATCGTGCTATCAGGATCAGACTGTCCAGTCCCAGTTATTGTCTGCGAAAACTGTTAAAAGTAGCTCTGAATGTGGAGCACCCAAACATCTAAAATAGGGACTGTTGCGTTTGGCTTATGAACCAGTTCCACATTTTGTACACATTTGTTGCGTCATCTCTGCCAGGCCCAGGTCAGGGGTTCAGTCAGTCAGTCGAGTGTCACTGGCAGACAGACCGGACATGGCATGTGAGGAGCTTCAGAAAAAATAAAGAGGAAGAAGTGACCTTCTTCAGTTTGATGGAAAGTGGTTCTCTTTCACTGTCTGACCCAGTTTAGCTGAGCAACCCGGAGAGGAAGATTGCACACCCAGGCAGGGTTATAAACTGCATGATGATCCAAAATCTGTCAGAACTGTCTGCAAAACCCTGCTGCCAGAGAGACAAGCTTTTGGCGTTACTGCTTTAATATGGAAAATGAAGGTGAGGCGTTTTTTATACAAGCTTAAATGTGACTTTAGTTTTAGATCCACGTACGTTTTGCTTCTGCTGGGATTCTCTGTAATCGCCTGTAATTCTGCTCTTTGTTTTCAGATCTGAAAACGGTCTATAGGGCTGCAGGTTTTAAAGAAATATCACTGGCCTTTTGTGAACAGTCACAGTGGGACAGTCCTCTGGCAGAGGGAAGCCCCCCCCCCTTCTCCTTCTTCTTTTCCTGATTTAAGTTTTCAGATATTTGAGGCAACTGATCCTAGTTCAGATAGCTCACCAAATGTCGTTTTGGACCAAAACTGCACTGTCACTGTGGGATTTCTCCATTGTAAATCTTCAGTCTAGTGTGGTTTTCAGTGTCTGAAGAGCCCACTCCTGCAGTCCCATGTGCAGTATCAAACAACACTCAGAGCAGTGATGTCGAATCAGCCTTCAATATTCTATTGAATGTCTTATTGGAGCCGAGCTGATATGTCGTTTGGCCAATACAGTCAGACAATATTAAGGTTACACTGATTCATCTGTATTTATGAAAATGGCGCCATAAAAGCTATGAGGGTGAACAGTTGGTTGCTGTCTGCTTAAACCAAAAGGTTTAACATACAGAGACTGGCAGTGTGGTGATATTGATGGTTATTATGATGAAGGAATAGTGATGAATCGGATTTAAAGCTGCAAACATTATGTTGTGAACACATACAAGGATTTAATGCTCACACCTTTCTTTAAGTTGGCACAAACTTGTGCAGGTGGTCCTAAATCACATTGAAAAGGCTGAGTGACCTTAATAAAGATCTGAATGCAGTTTAAGCAGGTGGAAAGAGATTTTGGTGAAGAAAAATAGCTGTACTATTTGGGAGACAATTGAGTAAAAAAAAAAAAACACAGCTAAAAAAATAACAGATGGAGCTTTTTTTTATGATTACATATCCTTGTTTACTTGTTACTTGTCTGTATCTTTGAGTGCCGTTAAGGAGCCTTTAAATAAAGTAAAAAATAAATAAATTGATTAATAATAATTTGTCATAATAATAATAATACTTATATTAGCTAATATTATTGTTATTGGAATTTCTAGATCCTCAGAATCACTAGTTTCCTCAGAAACTAGATCCTCAGAATCAGTATCAAGTACGAAACCACTGTTAAATCCCTGCCTGATATGAATTTGGATAATTTAGTAGTGAGATTTCAGTAAGGACTTCATCATGTCCTGTTTTTCTAGTTTTTTTCTACATTGGCATGAATCCAAAACACTTGGTAATCAGACCTGACTATTTTTGTGCACTTTTTTTTTCTTGGTCTTTATTTTTGCTCTACTTTTATTGTAGTGGATCCAAACTTCTCACTTTAGTTGAAGAGTAATAGTCACTAATGGATTCAGGTATTAAGAACTGACTGGATAAACTAGACAGTAGACTAATTACTACATGTGGGAGCAATAAAAAACAAAAAGCAGCAGCAAAATAACAGGTTTTTGACTTGATGCTACAGAATCTGACCAGATTTTCACAAAATTCTTGTGACAATACCACCGCAGCGGGTGGTCCGCTGCCAGTTTCAGCCTCAAAACAGATTTGTTTAAGAGAGTATTACTACTGCAGTATTGAGTTGCAGCTCGTGTAAAAATATGAAGAGGTATTGTTGGAAGAAATGGACAAATTGATTGTAGTTTCACTAAAGTAAAGTCTTGTGTTTATTATAGGGCCCCACATGTGGCTTTAAGATAGTGAGGAAGCTTCCCAGTTAGACCTCAACCCCAGATTCGCTCTGCACTAATCCTAATGCATCACACAGACAGATACAGCTGTGGCTGGAGTGTTTGTGACTTGCCTGTGTGTGTGTGTGTGTGTGTGTGTGTGTGTGTGTGTCTTCGCTGGCTTGAAGGGTCACTTGTTCTCAGTGTCCAGATATTCTCTACTTGAGCTTTCTTGCCTGTGCTGGAATATTCATTCTGCATTTGTACCCGAGCTTTTATTTCAGCTCTTTATTATCTCGTGTTTGTATGCACATTTATACTGGCTTTTAATTTGCTTTATTATACTCTATATAATTTTGTGTATTTTATATTCTGTATTTAACTGTGTCATTTGAAACTATTGGATACTTGAAGTACCTTTATTGTCTGTCTTTTTAAGCACTACAGCATTAGTGGCTTTCATAAAGCAGTTGGAGAATAATATCCACACATTTTAAGAATCGCTTTAAGAAAGGCTCTATGGCCCAGATTCCCAGCCCTGATCTTGGAGTTCCCCTGTCCTGTCCTGTTCAGACACTAAGGCCTTGTTAATGAACTCATTAATTGGATTAAAAGTGTGTCAGGAGTAGGGAAAAGACTAAAATGTGCAGGACAGGTGGGTCTCCAGAACCAGCATTGGGAGCTACTGCTCTATTTTTTTGGCTGTTAAAGTGATAGTTTAGCTTCAAACAGTATGTTTATCAGATTGAAGCACTTTGATCACAGTTTACACATCAGCGTGGGGCTAGAGCCTTAATTAACCTTTATGTCGTAAGTGTACATTTACCGGATTAGCTCACAGTTAGTGCTTTAATTTAAATTATTACATTCGATCAAGGTTTGCATGATAGTTCAATGGAAGAAAGTTAGACTGTGTTTAGCTTGTTAGTGCATGGTTAGCACTTTTCTCACAGTTAGCATCTTAGCTTGGGGCTAGGGCCGTGGCTTCTGGTTGGTTTGGTGCTCATTTACCAAATTAGCTGACTGTTATTGTGTAATTTCTGTGTTAATATAAGATTAGACCTTCAGTTTGCATTTATTACATTCACTTACATTTTGCATGTTAGTTTACAGTATGTATGATAGCTTATGTTTTTTTGCATGAATTTGTTTTAGCTTGTTTGTGAGTGAGAATTCAATAATGAGATGATATTTATTTTCTTACATAAACCATGATTTTGTGTTGTATTTCTATGCTGCTAAGAAATAAAAAGGTAAAGGGGCATTCGGCTGACGCTCTTATCCACAGCGATTTATAATTAGTTCCAGGGACCGTCTTACAGTCATTAGTTCCAGGGACCGTCTTACAGTCATTAGTTCCAGGGACAGTCTTGCAGTCATTAGTTCCAGGGACAGTCTTGCAGTCACTAGTTACAGGGACAGTCTTACAGTTATTAGTTACAGGGACAGTCTTACAGTTATTAATTACAGGGACAGTCTTACAATCATTAGTTCCAGGAACAGTCTTACAGTCATTAGTTCCAGGGACAGTCTTACAGTCTATTGATTACCGGGACAGTCCTCCTGGAGACACTGAGGGTTAAGTGTCTTGCACATGGGGTTCAAACCTGCAACTTTGTGGTCATCAGGTTCACAGACAAGTGTTTTACTCACTAGGCCACTACCATCCCAGTCTGAATGAATAAGGCATTATGTCATTACAAAGTCTTTAATATTGTCTGTTTCTAACGTTGAATATGTCCGTGAACTGAAGTTGGAAACATTAACACTAAAAATATCCTTTATGAGCAAGGTGTAAAAGTGTAGGAATTCCTACAGCACTCATATACGCATCTTACAGTTATTGAAGTTTACTACAGGATATGATACATGTAAATTTTATATGCAAGAAAATATTGTACATTGGTATAAGAGTGTGATAGGAGTTTTCTGTGCACGGCTGCAGTCCTGGAGGACTCGTGTCCAGCAGAGTGTGGTGGTTTCCCTGTTCAAACACGCACCTGATTCAACTCACCTGCTAATGACCAGTTTTAGTGCTTGTGTTTAAGAGAGGGAATTACCCAGCAATGCTAAACACCAGCCCTCCAGGACCAGTGTTCTGCACCCCTGTTTTGTAGTATCACCGCAGTTCTGTCATCTAAGGACATTAAGAAAGCATATTTCAGGCACTCCTTGTTTTTTCTGTATCAAAAATCGACTGAGAGCCCACTCCGTTGTGTCAAATAAAATTATTAATTTTGTTCATCATTACACCCATAGTAATGATCAGCTGGTGGTCTAGTGTTGAAAGGAGTTGCCCCTGTGATTAGAAGGGTGTGGGTTCGAATCCAGGACTACTAGTGGCACCACTGAGGTGCCCTTGAGCAAAATACCATCCACACACTGCTCCCCGGGCGCTGTGTTCCTGGCTTCCACTGCTTCACTTTGTGAATGGATTAAATACAGAGGAAGAATAGCACACTGTTCACACTGTGGTGTGTTCATGTATGACAAATGGACACTTGACTTTACAGCAGTTGGTCAGAATTAGTGTATGAATTTTGCACTGAAGTTACGAGTCTAATGTGGCCTACAAGCTTATAATCCACTAGTTAACACTGTGCACTTCATGCCAAGATCTCAAAAGCAAATGCCTAAAAATACGTTGAGTTGTTTAACAATCTGAAGCAGACTTGACTGTGTGGTTGGTTTTTGACCTTGAATGACATATTGTTCTCTACAAAAATAGATATGTTTCCATACGTTTGTTGAAATCCGAGGACCGGCTGGTGTTTTTACCTTTGTGTGTGTGTGTGTGTGTGTGTGTGTGTGTGTGTGTGTGTGTGTGTGTGTGTATGCATGCATGTGTTTTGCAGCTGGACATCTGTATCAGTGGGGAAAAAATGTTTTGTTTTTTTCTCTTCTTTTGCTTCCGCACTTCATCTGAGTGGTCTAGCCGGTCTGCTCTGATCACACGTTCACGCTGTCCATGTTACCTTCGTCAACTCTGCTTCACGGATGGAAGGACACGCTCGGCGGAGTGGAGGCGTGCTGTTCTGACCGTGAGGCCTGCAGGGGGAGGTGTTCCTAAGGCCTCAGGAAGCGCGTTCAAACGTCCCGGCCGTCCGCCGAGCGCTGGCTCGGACCTGTATACAGACGCCTCCGTGTTTATTATTCCTATCCCTTGATTTCTCCGTCAGCAGCCCACAGCTTCTCTCCTTTTCTCTTTTCTCTGTTCTTTTCTCTCTCTCCGTCTGTCTTGTTCCACTGCTGTTGTTTAGGGTCCCTACAAACAGCGCTCCGCCCCAGTGTAAACAGATCGATACCGCATGTGCGTTCGTGGGGGGAAACGGGAGAAAGAAGGAGAGGGAAGAAGGAAATAAGGCAAAAGAATGAAGGACTCAGGCGTTTTCCACATCTCTGCTTAAACGGGCTGTACAGAGTGTGCAGCCAAACTATTTGCCGCTTGGCCGGCTGCAAGGATCTCAGACCTGCTTAATGCAGAGCCCTGTGGCCTCGCGCCAAGCGCTCATATAGAGTGTTCTACACACGCATTGTAGACGACCAACCGTGAATCAGCAGACTTTTGTTGTGACTGGGGGTCACAATATATCCTGTAGAAAATTAGGTACATCTGGCCAAGAGGCATTTTAATCTGTCGTACGATTCGTAAAATACTCAGTACACACATGCTTCTGTATGGAAGTCAGCGTTAATGAGAAATCATGATGTATTTCCATGTGAAACACAGTCTCAGGGAGGGTCTCTCAGCTGGCAAAATGTTTTTCTTGATAATAGCTGGAGGTGGTGGGAGGGGATATTATATTGGTCAATTTTAAATCAATCGACAGAAATCACTACACTTTGGTGGAAGAGCACAAGAAAACAAAATGTTGTCTTTTAAATGATAACTTCAGTGTGAAATGTTTTTTGAGTATTTATGGACAAATATTGTTTGCTGAACATATTGGAAAGAAATAAGCAAAAGCTGTGGGGTCTGCATTTTTTCAGCCTTTTCGACCTCTTTGCTGAAATTACAGCCTAAAAACAGCCTAACAGAATTCATATTCTTGGTTTATTTGATTTTTTTTACTCACTTTTCCCTGCAGAACAGTATTCATGATTGCAGATTTGGTTTAGAAATGGGAGTCCATATCAAAACTTCTTGAGGTTGTGTTGATTTTGATGTATGTTTTGAGTCATACATCATTGTCTTGTTGTAATATACAATGTTTTTTTTTTCTTCAGTTTCATCACTGACTTTCAGGTTTCACTGGTATTTTGTAGCACCCTTTCTGCTCTTTATTCCAGCAACACTTCTTGGCAGCAGCTGAGTGATCAGTGAAGGTTACCTGAGGATGATTTCTTAATTTTAGATGAGGATCTAGTGCATCCTTTCACTTTCACTTAAGCCAGATACATTCCTGACAGTGATGTTGGGATTTTGCTTTGCACACCTGACTTGTGTACAAGCAGGTTATTTTTTCGAGTCTTGTCTTGACTTGACTTGACTTCCATTGCTTAATGACATATCAGACTGTGACCTTTACAAGTAGACAGTGTTGTCTGTCTTATCTAGCCTTCTCTTGCTTTGTTAGAATCAGTCATCTTTGTGTTCAGGTCCTCAGTCAGCTGTTTAGAAGAGCCCACGGCTCTTGGAGTGTAAGAGGTTTGAAGTGTCCTACAATTCATTATGCTCTGGAATTGTCTACACCTGACTTGAATTAAGGCCTAATAAGTCAAAAAATAACACAAGTGGATTGATTGGGGTGAACAAACCTTTTCACAGGCCACAATTTAATGAATAGTAATCACGCGCTGAAATGAGTAGAAATGTGTTCTATTTAAGTTCTCTGCAGATGTGGTCCTTTTAGCATTACTTTTAGCTTTGCCTCTCATTTACCACCACTGCCAACAGGGACACACTTGATATGTCTGTCATGTTGCAGTGGACATTATTGCTTGGATTTAGTTCAGATGTTTTTAAAAACTATTATTATTCTATTATTTTTTGGTATTTAAACCTGTCTGTCTGTCACAGTTAAGTACCTTTTTAGTAGTAACTGCCAATTTTGATTTAGCAGTTGTTCTCATTAGCAATAAAAACACGGGTATTTATTATTTATGAATATTCAGTGTCATGCATAGAATTACAACCTACGGATTATGCATTCGTGGATTCTAATTCCCTGGATTCTAGACTGAGATTCTGAACTGGCAGACCATTTTCCCGGATGGACCCGTTGTACTAGTAACAATGGTAACTGTGCAAAGCAGCATTGCAGTTTTGCGATGCAAAAGTGTGACAGTGCATCACAGAGAATATCTAAGGCAGTTGAAATTAATTGTTCACTGATGGCAAAAAAACAGCACCGACCAACATCCCACTCCAACACAGTCATGTCACGCACAATCATGCACACCCCTCCTGCCTCTCGGCTCTCGTCTCTAGTAGAGTAGTCAACAGCTGAATAGCCATAATTGTTGTTCATTGACGTTTTGTTGAGGGAACATTATGTTTTGTGAGAATATTACACGGTGAACCCAGTACTTTGAATCAGATCTTGGGCTGAGTGTAACGTTACACCCCTCTGTTATATTGTTTGATCTAAAATCTAGATGGATATGTTCTGTGGATATTGTTCCGAATGCTTAACGTTTCTCTGTGAATCTTAGACAGCGTCTCAGCTGCACTGGTTAATCAATCAGATCAATAATCAACGCAAAGCTCATCTTGAGTGGCTTTCGCTTCAGAGCCTGAAGAGGACAGCCATCCAATCACACTTGAGGCTTGCTGGTGGTTACCAAGGCAACTACTTGAGTGTCCTGTTCTGTGCTAGAGTCCTTCTCCTCGGGGGTTTCACCCCAAATCTGCCATTAGACTCTGATTATTCTAATGAGGCTCCGTTACTGAGCAGAAAAACCAAACTGCTGCATCAGACTCCGGCCCGAGCGGCACCTACGGGGGTGGGGTGGGTGGGGGATACAGGATTACAAGATCACTGACCTCACACTCACCTATTTAATTACAGCATTACCGACACTGTGCCATCATTTTGCCATTCCAACACCACAAATCTATACAGTCAACCTTTAACATTAAACCATTAAACCCTTACATTTATACCACACTGTTACGCTACTGACCTCATGCTCACCTATATGATTACAGCATTACCGACACTGTGCCATCATTTTACCATTCCAACACCATATATCTATACAACCTTCAACGTTAAACCATTAAACCCTTACATTTATACCACATGGTTACACTACTGACCTCACACCCATCTACAGCATTAAAAGTACTACACCATTTCATAATTACATCATTATGCCACAACTATCGCTATTGCATTAGCATACTTACACCCACCTTCACCATTACATTACAGTGCTGGTCATCTGTTGCTACCAGTGCATTATGAAATCAACGCAGAAGCTGCATGATATGGACAAAATAGGAGAATTGTGATTTCAGTATCTTTTAGTCTATTGAAAGGCACACATGGTCACTTTTCTCTAATAGTTTCAAGTATTATTTCTAAGGGATGAACACTGATTGGGTTGGAAAATGGTCATATAAGAATGAAGGATGAATTATATTTGTGGTCCACAACATCAAGGAAAATTTGAAATAGTAGGAAACAATAGAAAATTTGACTTTTGTTTGATTACATGAAGATTACCTCTTCAAAACACCCAGTAACACTCACATGGAGCTGTGATTGATCGGCCTGTCAGAAACATTGATTAGTTTGAGGCCCATTTGCGCATTGCAGCCTCCTGTGATATCAGTATTACAGATACCAATATATTGTGCAGCCCTAGCATAAACCTGACAGTATGTACCATGGAGATGTGACAGTGCATCATGAAGAATAGTTTTTCTCTTGATTACGTAATCTAATTCCGTTTCATTGTTGGATCACAGAAGCTTGCACCAGTCAACAGCCCAGTTCAGCATGTTAATGTCATATGAACACATACAGAGTTCAGTGTTATACCCATACTCACCTATAGTATTAAAGTAAAGTGGCCCCTTATAGACACATGTGAACACAGCACAGCACAGAGTGTGAACTTCTTTTCTGAAGCAGGGGGCTGCCACCAACGGAGGGGCACCTGGGGAGCAGTGTGTGGGGACGGTACCTTGCTCAGTGATGACACTAGCCGTGGTGGGATTCGAACGCACAACATTCTGATTGCAGGACCAACACCCTCGCCACTAGGCCACCAGCTATCCATTACACCATTATAGTACTACTACCCTCATTACACATTTGCAGCATTAAACCTCCACAGCATTGTTACATGCTTACTAGTGTTGCAGCAGTACAGCCATACAGTATTGTAGCATAACAGCGGTTCACCATTATAGCATTATATAATTTCACTGTTACAGAACCTCTTATACTGCTGGGCCTTCTACAGTTTCAAAGAAGCCCTAGTAATTAATGATTCATATTTTCAGCTTATTTTTATTTAATATCATGCTTGATGTACAAATATCTGCAATTACTGCAGTCATTGCGTTGTTAAGTTTTGGAAAAGTCTCAGTTATCCAGTTCACGTTGGATTAGGAGGAAGATCAAACTGAGAAGACCAGTGTGAAGCATTAACATTTTAACTAAATATGTTACTGGACTTTCTTTTGCAAATATTAACATACACCACGGCTGGCTTGACGCTCACTAACCTTATATGGTAGAATCTTCAGGGGCACTCACAGAAATGACTGCAACGGCATGGCATTATCATGACAGTGGTGTTTGGGCAAACCGTGCTACTTATAGAGTTAATTAAATCTCATAGTTTTATAACCACTGTAAACAAATGGATGAGATGTCTGGAATGCCCCATGCTTTATTTTACTGTTGTTAGTCTTATGAGCCAGACATACAGTTGACTATTGCCAGGTTTAATCAATATTCCCATTCACTCCCACGCACAACCGTGTTAAGAGGGGCAGGCTTTTATTCAGCTGTCCGTCTCGTCTTCAGTTTTCTTACTTTTGCCCAGTAACACACTGCCCACTGGTTCTGTCACTACTTTCATGCTGAGTGTGGTGTTTGTGTGTGTGTACACACCTGTTTGGCTCCTTTATTAAATCTCTCTCTCTCTCTCTCTCTCTCTCTCTCTCTCTCTCTCTCTCTCTCTCTCTCTCTCTC
>JBBPCX010000135.1:498572-509525 GCA_037974365.1 Hydrocynus forskahlii | reverse complement strand
CTCTGTCTGTCTCTCTCTCTCTCTCTCTCTCTCTCTGTCTCTCTCTGTCTCTGTCTCTGTCTCTCTCTCTGTCTCTGTCTCTCTCTCTCTCTCTCTCTCACGCGTACAGGCTCGTCTCTGCTCCGCTGGGCGGCTGTGAGTGTGTTTCTAATTAGCACCTGAGAGAGAGGCGGAGTCATTAATATGCAGCGCAGAGGTGACAGTGGACCATCACGCCGCTCTGCTGTTGCCATAACAACATGGATATGAAGCCAGGCTTCATATTTTAACATTTTTAATAGTCCAGAAGACAGCACGCAGTTTATTTAATTTAGAGAAGAGGGTGTGCATTTTCTCTTTTTAAATGAATGGTGAAAATTCCTCCTTATTTTATGCAGGTGACTACAGTGAATTATAGACTAGGGAGGACTTCAGCGTTGGCTCACTTTCCTTCTCCTTTAATAATGAAAGGATTACACAGAGTAATCAGCCTAAGATATTGATTGGCTATGCTTTTTTTGTTTGTTTGTTTCAGGGGTTTTGAATGAGACGGATAGAGAAGTTTTTGCTTTTGCTGCAGTACAGATGTACATCATACTAAAGGCTGTAACAGTTGACAGCTTCTTACACACCACTTCATACATTTTTGAGTCTGATTGCTGAAAGAGGGCTGATGTGCCCAGTTATTTCATTTTCTGAGGAGAGAGATATAAAGTGCTTTCCTGAGGAGTGAGACTGAAGAAAATAGTCACTCACTGGGAGGGAATCTGAGATGCTCCTAGTGGCGTGATTGAAGGTGTGACTTGTGCGGTGAGGTGAGGCTGAAGGACAGTATATGGTTTTTCAGCCATTGGACACGATCCTTTCCTGTTGCCTGTGCTACTATACTGTCGTCTGATGAAAATAGCTCGGATTATAGCCATGTCGTACAGATGACGTTGCTGATTCTCACTGACTATGAGTTGCCTTAGTAAGTACCTTCTGCCTTTATGTTGTACCTTCTCAACTATCTCATCTCTACTGCTGCTCCAGAGGTCTCATTCTGAAGAATTTGAAGAAATCTGTCGTGGTACACAAATTTGTGCTTTCCTTTTAGATGCGTTAGGAAAGGGGACAATTTGAAGATTTCAGCGCAGGTAGAATACATATAACTGAAGGGCTTTGTCAGCCTTTTTTCTAATCTTTTTTCGGGTGGTTTTAGCTGATCTGTGCAATAACTATTCAGAAATTAAGGGTAAAAAATCACAAGATTTGTCTACAAAACATGGACCACGTGAGTTCACTGTTTGATCTGCACCAACTTTATCGGACTTGCCTAATAGCACAAAAATGCCGTGTCACTCTGAAGAGGAACTGAAGCCGATTTGTGATCTGGCATTAACGAGTAGGTTCAGCCCATGAAAATTCCCAGTGTTCATCAACTTCATAGAACCTGATGTAATGGAAAAAAGTGAGGGGGATCGTTGGTTTGTTTGGTGAGAAATCAGTTTGGATGTAATACAGTATGAGTTTATACACTGATGTCAAATATGTTTTTTATTTGTTGTTAGTTGTTTCTTTTTTTCATTTCTTTCTTCCTTTGTCCCCAGTCTCACTCGCTAACTGAGACTGTTGATAAATCTCACATCCTGTGCTGAGTTGTGTTGGCTTGCTCTGTGGAATGCCTGAACTCGTGGACCCCTCCAGCAAACTCATAGACCTCTCTTCTGTTCTCCTTTGCTGCAGAGATGGGCTCTCCTTGATCTCCAAGGCTGTTTTATTAGAGACAGGGAAAAGAAGGCGGGGGTCTTCCCCTGTTGGAGTAGGCCATGCCAGAATTTTCTCCCTTTCTGTTTACCTTCTCATATAAATTTGAAGGAAGAGCACTGAAGCATAACTGTAACTCAGACTTGGGCTGCAGTCTTCTAGTGTTGTACGTATTGTAATATATCCTTTGCCTAAAAATTCTTTTTTTTTTCTATCAAATACTGTTTACTTAGAGAAACATGGTCAATTTAAATGAAACAGAGGACACTGTCCACTGTTAAGATCACTGTGTAGGTCCTGGTAGTTGATAGCTGAAGGTGCTGTGTATGATTCATTGTTAAATTGTCAGAACACAGTAATTGTAATTGCGTTAACACTGACAGAAGCTGCAGTCAACTTGATCTCAAAGAAAAGGGCAGTCTCACATTTGCTTGCAAGAGGGTTTATAAACAAGAAATCATTGTGTGTGTTTGGCTGTTAATTCGTATAATAGTTGGGTTAATTGCTCTCCTCCATTCTCTTGTCTGTGTGCAGGTGAGTTGTGTGTGATGAGGTCTTATGACGTCCTGCGCTGGAGCTGATGTCCCCAGTCAGCGGGAGACTCCGGAGCCAAGGCTGGGAGACTCCGGAGCGGACTGAGGAACTGCTGAGTCCCACTCCCGTGCTGGGATTCCACTCTGGTCACATCCATCCCTCTCTCCCTCCTTCCCTTTGCAACCCCTCCCATCTGCTCTGTCAGGTTTACCCCTGAACCCGGTCACTACAGTTACCATGTCCAGCCGAAGGAAGTCCTTCACTCCCTGCATGGTGTGTGTCAGCGATGTACCAACGGACAGCCCTGTTGAAATGGATATCTTAGCTGATGAAGTGTTTGAGGACAGGTCTTCCTCTCTTCAGCCTTCTTTAGATGTGCATCAAATGTCAGCAAGGGAAGGCGAGTTTGAGAATGAGGAGGAGAGTCATGTGACAGAAGGGAAGATGGAATTAGAGAAGTCCCTTGCCTCGCAGAAACAGCAAGGAAGGGACTATCGGTGTAAGTACTGCTCCTTCTCCACTCAGAACCTCAACAATTTCAAAGAGCACGTGTACTCTACACATCCTAATGTCATTCTGAACCCTCTGTACCTGTGCGCCATCTGCAACTTCAGCACCAAGAAATTTGACTCCCTTACAGAACACAATGAAACGCAGCATTCAGGAAAGAGCAATTTCAAATTCAAGCGAATTAAACTTGACAACCAGACCATCCTAGAGCAAACCATTGAGAAGGAGGATGATAAAAACTCTCTAGAAACTAAACACATTCAAGATGATGACTGCATCAACTTTTTACCCCCATGCCCCTCAGCCACACAAAATATTGGGAAGCCACAAGTAAATAACACAGAAATCTTTAACAACGGAAATGAGGTAGAAAGTCATTTAGATAATCTTATGTTAAAGGATCAGATTACTGCAGTTAATGTTAACGGCACAATCATTATCCCTGAACCTATGATACTGCAGGGCCTTTCCCATGTCATGCCTCTGCTGCAGCGCCCACCCAACCTTAACTCCATTCCAACAATCGCCGTTCCTCTGAACACAAGCAAGTATAATCCTTTGTTGGATAGCAATGCTACACTTATCACGTCTTTCAACAAATTTCCCTATCCAACTCATGCAGAGCTCTCATGGCTCACCGCTGCATCCAAGCATCCAGAAGAGCAAATCAAGGTATGGTTCACTACCCAGCGATTGAAGCAGGGAATCACCTGGTCACCAGAAGAGGTGGAGGAAGCCCGAAAGAAAATGTTCAATGGATGCATGCCACCTGCTGACCAGACATTCACCGTTTTGCCTACGTCTGTAAGCGAGCCAGTCGCTACCAGTCAGTCTATTGCACCAGCAGTCTCTTGTCATGTCATTGGACAGTCCAACCTGTCTGCTGTGACCACCGCGAATGGGTCAACTGCTACATGTGCAACTGTCACTGTGACAACAGTTAATAGTATGCAGAATCTCAAGCGCTCCTTGGGAACTCCAATGGTGACCCAAGAGGTAAAGCGTCCCATGATACCCACCGAGGAACCCAAAGATAAGTTAAGGATGGCACCCCCACCAGTCCCTCCTATAGAGAGACTACCCATGGCTCCTCCTCCTGTACCCCCAGATTGTAAGAGATCTATGCCCCCACCTTTGATTGCCCCAGACTTAAAAAGACCTATTGTTGCTCCTTATGTCATGCCCAAGGTGAAATTGCCAATGGCATTTCCACTTGTACCTTCCAAAGAAAAGGTACCCATGGCACCCCCTCCCCTGCTACCCAGAGACAAACAATCTATGGTGTCATTATTGTCCACAGATCTAAAGAGGTCTATGGTTCCACAGCACATGAGGAATCAAGCGCCTACCTCTTCAGTAATTCCTAAAGACAAACTGTCACCTTTACCTACTGATTTAAACTTATCTTTGGTGCCCCCCTTGGTGACTGCTCAACTGAAGAGACCAACAATCATTCAGACTGCCCGGGCTCCATCCATAGCCCCTCCCCTGATCCCTACTTTCTCTCTAGAGTGTAAACCACTAGAGCCGACAGTGGAGCATAAGCTCACAGGCTCAGAACGTCGACCCTCAGAGAGTCAGAACAGCAATGGAGTCCCCTGTGGGGATGGTAAGAATTGGTTTTTTGACCAGAGTGCACCGGCCCACAATGGTTCACAGCACTTAAATAGTAACTTTGCTCCAAAGGAGCGTCTGAAAACAGTCCCGACCCAGTTCCCTCTCCTGGAAAGAGTGAAGGGGAAAACTGCTGAGCAGCTGAAGGTTTTGGAGGAGAGTTTTCAGAGGAATAGTTTTCCGTCATACAACGAGGTTGACCAAATCTCAGTCACCACTAGACTCTCCAGAGAGGAGATTGACAGCTGGTACATGGAACGACGAGCACTTCGAGACAACTTAGAAAAAGCCCTGTTAAATTCCATGGGCTCCAAGAGAACTGACATTGCAGAGAGGAGATCGCGTTCACATAACCAACTTGCTTTGCTTAACGGAGTTCACAAGCAAGGTGGACTGCCCACAAGCCTTCTCCCCCCCATCATTGCCCCCACCTCGTCATGTGGTCCTCTGGACAGGAAGTCTCTTAACCTCCTCAGAGATGTCTTTGTCCAAACACGGTGGCCTTCACCTGAGGAATACAGTCATCTGGAGATGCAGACAGGCTTATCTCGTACAGACATCGTCCGGTGGTTTAAAGATAGCCGTCTGGCCTTGCGCAGCGGCGCTGTTGAGTGGAAGGAACTTTTCCACAAGCTGAGCGGCAGCCATCTCAATGGTCGAATGATCTCGGAGCAGCCCTGCGGTATTACTCTGCCAGGCCAGGAATGGAAGATGCCTAGAGCAGAGTGCACCAAACTAAGCAGCCAAGAGATCAAAGACTGGTTCAGCAACACACTGGGCCAGCATGGCCCCGAAGTAGGGAGGAATGGAGGGCAGAATGGAGGTGGCGGAGAGGACTGTGGGGGCTGGGTGGAGGAAGCTGTTGGGGTGAAGGCCAGGATGGCGTCACGCGAGCTGGTCTCAGACACAGATTAGGCCACAGGAGGGAGAAGGGGCAGAAGAAGAGGGTAAGTTTGATCACGAAGTAATTTTTTTTTCTTTGCCTTTCCAGTCTGGTGATTATAGAGACTGAGGGGACACAATAGACCACTCCTCATCAAAGGACATATTTGGCTGTTGCCATGGAAATTTGGAATAGAGGACTGGTACCCAGGTTGGACTCTTTTGATGTTGCTCCGTTAAGAAAAACAAAGCTGTGCAGCAGGGAGTTAAGACATACTGGGATGTTGCTATGCAAATAATGCAGACTTGATTGCTAACGTTTTTCGTTCTAAAAGGAAGAAGAGCGATCGTGGTAGTGAAATATTCGTTCATTTTTTGGAGGGACATACTTTAGCCTGTTTTCACAAATTTTTAAATCTTTATAGGTGCACTAATTAAAAAATTGCATTTGGTTTTTTGGTTACATTTTGGTTGTGTTCTCTTGGCACAGTGGCTCTTTCCTGCATTGTTTTAATTATTGAAAAACATTTTTTTTTTTTTTACAGCTCAGTGACAGATTGAGCCCCTGTTTTTATATAAAATACCAGTGTTTCTCACAGGTCTGAAGCATACCCAGGAGGAGCATTAGAGGAGGCATGCGGGAGGTTATTTGAATATATGGTTAACTGAACTCACAGCTTTACTTGTTTGCATATTCAGATTTACAATAAGCAATAAGTGAATGTTCAACCTTCCATGTTTTTTTTTCATTTTTTAAATAAGGAGCACTGAAGTGAAGGTTCAGGTCATGGAAATGAACACAGAATGATGCTTTCCATCCGTGACACTGTGTGCCCGCGGTGATTCATAGCAGCACAAATGCTTTTCTTTGCAATGGGTTCAAATTGAATGAAATAGAAACTGAATATTGTTAAATTGGGACAAAATGTTCTTGGGTGCCCTCAATATACTTTGGAGTTGGTGGGAGGGCATTCAACTAAAGCCTCTTTGTGACACCACTCTGAAACCACAGTGTGTTGTTGATGTATTAACTCAAATTACATTTGCTGTCTTTAGATGCACACATGCCTTTTTAATGGTCTATACAGGTTCCATAGTTTATTGATTACAGCTGAATAATATTTCATCTTAATGATGCAAAATAGTTAATTTGCACAATACTTAAATGTGACACTTAGACAGTAAGTGCCTAAAAGTAAAAAGAAGTGGGTAACATGCCCTGTGAAAAATAACATACACTGTAAAATTTCAAAGATTTGCATTTTCTGTAAAGCTGTGGTAGAGCATTTGTCAGGTGTCAAACTGTAGTTTCAGCCAATAGCCCATTTTAGCTAATTAAGCAGATAAATATAGACAAAAGAGTCGAGTTAAGATGTCAAACTCAGCGGGATTGTTTTGGCAGTGTAATTTCACATCCCTTTGATGATCCAATTACTTGTTAATGTGGCAGAGTAACTAAAGTCCACAAAGCAGCTTGGGTTCAGTCGTGCAGGTGCAGGAAATATTGAAGCAAGCATGAGGTTCCCTTTGGGGTTCATCAGCGGGCTGGGGTAGCGAGTGACTCAGGCTGTCAGGGTGGTAATGACGACTTTGTTCCCATTCCCGACAGGTAGGAGCTGCTGCCGCTGTCATTTTGCACAGAAGTGGAAGAAAAGAAGAGGAACAGAGGCTTACTTTGAAATGTTGTATTTTTGGAACCAATGATTTCACTCTTGCCCTCTTCCATTGTGCCAGCCAGCACACATCGCCAGTCAGAAGCAGATGGGGCCTCATCACCACACAGAGTGCTGGGTGACGGCGGCGGTATGGCTGAAGCGGTACTGGAACGTTGTGGCAGCGTTTTCGGCGCATTGTGTGATGGTTTGGCAATGGGGAGGGACAGAGTGAATGCACTGAGGAGATGGAGACCGTCGAGTGCCAAAGCTGGATTTGCTGCATAACTACACTTTAAAAAAAAGGGGGGGGGGTTCTTGTAAATATTTTTTTTTTCCTGTACTGCTACAGATTTGTACAATTTTGCGGGAACTTTTGTTACATTTTATAATGGGAGCGAGTGGCCCCCAGTTTTTGCTCTGGCTGGTCTTTTCAGTGGACACATCATACATTTTGTAACACCACCATGCACCACTACAGGCGTTGGCAATACATCAGACAGTTTTACAGAGCCAGACTTTCATTACAGTTTGTCTTTGGAGGGACTTCTTTAAATCAGTGCATTTATCAACTGGTTCAAGGTGCTGTTATACTTTCTGGATATTACTCGCCGTCGCTTTTGCTATAATTACAGTTCTTACAGCGTGACATTTTGAAAACAAAACAAAGGTTTAAAAAAAAAAAAAAAAAAGAATCACTTTGCTGTTGAACACACTGATGGACAAAAAAAAAAATCATACACACTATCTTATCCGCCACGTCTACACAAGACGGTTTAACCTATAACTCTTCTGTTGCAAATCTGTTCTATCCTGCTTAGGAAAACACACAGCAGTCGCCAGCCTTTATACGTGTTGGCTTTGTAAAGGTAGTGCTAGTTCAACTCCGACCGTAGAGAAAATTTAACCTGTTACCAGATACACGCTCCGTATGTACTGCTTCTGTAGTGTCAGCGTCTCATATATTAGAAAAACTGTACTTATACCAAGGTCCTGCTTACTACTCTCCAAAAGACAGATGTTGTCTGCTGTAATCAAATAAAACACAGCCTACTCAATGATGCAGATCTGTGGAAAATTTTACTTCCATGAAATATCAACTAATGCTGCTTACCCGGGCCTGACTGATGCAACAGTTTGCCAGTGAAACTATTAAAGGAAATCTAATTTACACAAGTTCATTTATATTTCACAGTCAGCCTGTGTCCTAAACCACATCCATAAATCTGTGCTAGCTTCATGAAGTGCTGGATACAGTCGAGAAAGGTTTCAGGGGTCTATTTGCAGAAACACTGTCACTTCATGTGTTAGTTAACAACATCAGTCATAGCTCCAAACATCTTCACTGGTTCACTATGTGTGGAATAGGCAGAAGGTGGTTTAAGAGTGATTTTTCACTAACCTGTTTCTTTAAGGGTCCATGTATTCATTGGTATTAGTGAAAATCTCAGTGTAATTACATGTTTATGAGAAGCCTTTGTGTTATAAAGAAGAAATACTTCTAATTTGAGGAGCGATTCTGATGGTTTTATAGATGCCATGTTCTAATGCCAGCCAAAAAGTGCTAAGATGACAATCAGTTGCCTAATTTCATGGCAGGAACATTGGCAGAGCTTGTAAATGTGAGTACAAAACACCTGCCTCTGCTGTTTGAGTTGAGAAATGTGACGAGACACATTTCACAGTGTTTAACTAGAAAGTTGCAGCCCTCACAGAAAATTATGAGCTATCATGTTGTTTGAATTTTTAGCCTTCCAAAATCGATACCAGAAACAAACGTTTTTCACATTAGTCGGGCTCTGCGACTTACATTGTCTTCATGCTATAATAATGCTGTGTCACCGTGTGTTTCATCCTCGAGACTTTGGAACAGCTGAGTTTCCATGAGACGCTGTTGGACTGAGGGCATTTTGAAATGAAGCTACCAAACAAAATGCTCTTTACATTTATTGTGTTCTAAGAAATTGTTTTCTCAATCTGGCTTGATGCTAGTCACATGGATGGCCATGTGGATTACTACAACCCAGCACTAGGATGCAACCCTCAGCGTTGCCTCTGGCACTGGATAAGAAAAGGACATTCTTGGGTCATAGGCATGTCTAAGCCTTCGCTTGTCATTAACATGAAATTCTAAAAGTGCTACCATGCAGTTTTTAATTAGTTTTGGTATATTTGTCAGTGACAATTTTGCTTAATGTAACTTATTACATCACTGTTACTTTGGATAAGTTCCCAGTACTTGATTACTGCTGCTTTCTCAATACCCACACATATGAGGAACAAACCAAACAAGTACACATGACTGACTAGTATTAAAGAGAAAATTAGACTTATTTAAGGAGAATTCCATCAGTTTTTTTTTTATTTTGGTGTAAAACAATCATTGAGTGATAAACAGTCAATCCGAGTGTTTTACTGTTAAATGGTTTACAGAAATTTACAGATTTTTTTAATGGTGTTGCTGATGGAACTGGAGGTTGCCAAGTCTACAATGTGAATATGACCATTTTATTACCATTGTAATAATAAAATATGGGTAATTTTTTTTTTAAACGTTCCTTTGAGTACTATTTTGCCTTAGAGCCCTCAGCATGTATCTTCTTGCCAACAGTGACTTTAAAAACAAGAGTTAGGCCAAAACCTTTTCTCAAAGCTAATGTAAAACAATATTTCTCATATCAGGAAGCCATTTAATGTAATAACTTCATATAAAGGAGCTTTAGAGGCATCGAACAACTCAGAAATCTGGTTCCCATCATCTTTGTGAACGATTCCCACTACGATTGTTTTTTAGAACATGCCACTCCGTTTACAGCGTAACAATTTAATTATGCCAAAATCCAGCAAAACTGATGGAATTCCACTTTGAACTCACAAGGAAAAAATAAAATACAAAGAAGCCTAAGAGATGGAAATGTGAATGTTCGTATGTGTTGAGTCTGAGGAGACATATATAATCAATTATTACTCCAGCATATTAAAGAGAAAACGTTTGTGATATATTATGGCCTAGCATGGAGCACAGAATGGAGAGGTGGGGTTATAAAACGCGAGCTGTCTGAGGATAAACTCTGTTGAAATGTTAGCATTTCTAGTTATTCTGGCTTTAATGACCCAGAGTCTTCTGGCACTCTTTTCAGGTTTTTGTCAGTAGGAGAGCAGAGGTTGGAGTCATAATAAAACTTATGAGGGTTGTGACTTTGACAGGTTTTTCGTTTCCCTGCGTATCTTGTGGGTATTTCATAATTCAGGCGAATGAGAAAGACAGACAAACAAACAAACAAGAACTCCAACGGCTAGGATGCCTGACATGGGTTAGGCCTGGCTCAGGACCAACATTGATTTTGAATGGGGGAAAATCCATACGAATGGCGACTTTAGTCTCCGACTGGGCTTAATCCATGTCTGGAATGCTTCCTCTAAATGTCTTAAGAGTTGTAGAGGGGTGAGTAGAGCAAAGCAATGTCAAACGCAGCAAGCAAATGCTGATGGGTGGAACACTGAGAGGGGATTTACAGTGTGGTACAGGGAGTTACAGAGCTGCTGGTGCCAAAGTTACATCTTATGCAATGTCCATTACATAATGTTTTATGGAATAGCTAGTCCCTGTTTCAGAGGGATTTTACTCTATGCAGGGGAGGGCTTTTTTGGTTAGCACCCCACACAGCCTCCTTTAGTCGAGTGATCAGAGAACTGAATGAAACAATAGCTCAGTGTCCTCCATCTGCTCTGGGTTTTGTGATGAGTGCATGAGAGTGTGTGTATGAGAGAAAGAAAGCATGGACTAGATTCCTGCCCCCTCTTAAAGCTTCGGACAGATGAGTCTGTTGATGATTTCACTCGATTTACATAAATGTGATTTATTTCGTGCCACAAGGTTTTCGTAGGTCCTCTTTGAGTGTGAAAGTAGTAAATCGTTGCAGTCTGGGCCATTCCATCTGAGATAAATCTGTTTCCTGCTGAAGGATTGATTCTGTGCAGAGATTTAGTTCTGAAATTGCAAGGATTTGCTGGTTTTATCCTCTGTGCCCCCCCC
>JBBPCX010000135.1:486432-498472 GCA_037974365.1 Hydrocynus forskahlii | reverse complement strand
CCCGTGCCCGTGTTCCCCGTGCCCATATTCCCCGTGCCTGTGTTCCCCGTGCCTGTGTTCCCCGTGCCTGTGTTCCCTGTGCCGATGTTCCCCGTGCCTGTGTTCCCCGTGCCCGTGTTCCCCGTGCCCATATTCCCCGTGCCTGTGTTCCCCGTGCCTGTGTTCCCCGTGCCTGTGTTCCCCGTGCCTGTGTTCCCCGTGCCCATATTCCCCGTGCCTGTGTTCCCCGTGCCCGTGTTCCCCGTGCCCGTGTTCCCCGTGCCCCTGTTCCCCACGTTTTTCCATTTGTCCCCTGTCCTCCCGTCCCTCAGACGTCCCCAGTCCTGCCCGTTTAAACCGCAGGGTCCGTTTCCAGGTGCTCGTCTAAGAGCTGCTCGTAAAGCCGAGCTGTTTGAGTGTAAGAGCTGACGGGGTGTGTAAGATTTACACACGGCGCAGAGCTGGAGTGCGGGCGCTGGGTGTTTAAGGTAATGGTGCTGTGTGTGTGTGTGTGTGTGTGTGTGTGTGCGTTACTTTAGTGTGATGAATCTATTATTTCTCCGCTAAAAGATCGATGTTCCTCTCCGCGTTCGCTTGCGTTCGGCGCCGCCCCCCCGGTTGCGGGGGTGCTGGGGGGTGGACGTCCCTTTCAGGAAACAAATGCACGGCCCAGCAGCGTCCGACCGCCGGGCGCAGCATCAATCATGGCGCTGTTGCTGTGGCGATGTCGGCGGTGTCTCTGATGACCCAGCATTCCCTGTTCCTTTAATTAGAATTCATGACGGAGTGGCGGATGGGAGAATATCCTGCCCCCCCCCCCCCCCCCCCCAAAAAAAAAAAATGGTCTGTGGTTGCCTTGTTGTGTTCTGGAAAGAAAAGGCCCTCTCAGGCTTCACCTCCACACTTGGCCTCCATTGAATACCTGCCTCCATCTTGAAAGGCATACCAGCTCTCAAAAAGGGTCGAAGGCCAGTTTCTACCAGCAGTGCCATATTAATGCCATGTCTGTTTCACTTTTGTTCTGTAGTACAGCACTGTCCATACATTTAGCAGCTTTGCGTGGTGTACCGAAAGCAGTTGACATTGTCAGAAGATTCTCACAGGCAACTTCTCATGAGTACAAATGTTAATTTGAGGCCAAGAAAAAAATAACGTCCTTAAAACTTTGTTTTGTGCATTGATATAGTCACATCAAAGCCATTTTATGAGGAGCCTGGTCACTCCCTGTTTTTGCCATTGTGTCAAAAAATTGCTGTAAAAAACAGGTGAAGGGCGGCTGCAAGCATGACCTTATTGAATTAGGGTAAATGAGGACAAGCTGCAGTATTTACAGTATCCACAGCAGTATTTGCGCTGTTTTCGAAAGTTTCCTACCATGATGGGATGCATTATTGTTGATGAAGGGAGATGCACACGCTCCAGCCATTCTTCCTCATGCACAAAAAAACAGGTAAGGGATCATGTAACAATGGGACCAAAAACTGAAAGAGAAATTGAGAGATTAAGGGTTGTCTGCAGGAGGTAAACAAACTACCCTAAGTCAAATGGCATCCAAAAAAGGATGTGAAAACAAGCTTTATGATAGGTGGGGTGGTGGAAGGGGGAGGTCAAATAGTACTGTGACTGTAATCACTAAAAGATGATGGAATTAGCCTTTTGAAAGACACAACACATTGGATTGTGCTTAATATGACCAGGGATATGAACTAACAAGGTAAGATTAATATTTCATTCGGGGAGCCAAGCCACTAAACCAACAGCCTGCCTCTCTTGTGTTCCAAGTCCATTCCATTCTTAAACCGTCCACGCCCCTTTCTGCAGGAAGGGAGCACCCTTGTTCCATACGTACAAGGCATAAAGTCCAGACGAGTGGAGGAGAAATTACAGAGAAAAGGAACTCTGAGTTTAGTCACAAGTTCATGTGTCTAAAAGCAACTGACTGACTGGATAAAACCTGAAGTTTCATGAATAGCATTATAGCTGTCTGTAATCTGCAGGTTGGCCTTAATAAACTGCATATAAGCAGGAAATCCAATCAAATTTGTTTCCCTTATCAGATCAATGGGAAACAATGCATGATTGGAGTCCCTGGAATGTGATCATTGTTGGATAGTGGGACATACGTTTGGCATGCTAGTGCTAGATATTTTGATGAGTGAAAGAGATACACGTGCTGACCGAGGGGCCAGTCAAAAAAAGATCCCGATTCACTCTAAGATGAGGTAAGTAAATGGCTTTTGTTACTGATTTGGCTTCTACACGGATTTTTCAAACTTTCTACATAATTCATTACATTTTCCAAATCTTTAAAAGTTAAACTAAATCAGAATTATTCAGTGTTTTGAAGAGTTTCATGCCTCTAAAAGCTGCCTCACAGAAAGTCTGAGACATTGCATTAGTGTAGTTTGTAAACAGTTTTAAAGTATCTGAAACAAGTTCTACGTGTTGGATCACTTCAAATAAAATGGCTATTTTTGTGTTGTAGACGTTGACCCCAGGTTCCATTCATGACCACTGTAGAGAAATCTGAGTCAGTAAGTCTCTCATCAAACCTCCTCTGAATGACTTGCATCTCAACCATTGAATTAGACTGAAATTTTGAAAGAAGAGTTAAGTTCCCTTTTAAAGTTTTCTGCCTTTTAATAATAACTAAACCGAAGCCTAGAGCAAGAGAGCCTGGGTTCTGTGGGTCATTCACATGAACATGACTACTCAGGGTTTCTCGGCCCTAATGCTGTGTGTACTGTGGGAACAAGATGGAAGAGAAAGCTTGAGGGTCAGCAGTGGCCCACACCGCTTAAAACCAAAGCATTTCCTCTGGATGCGCTCCAGCTCTTTGATTCTAACTTCACATGGCTTGCAGCTTCAATCGTAATTGACCCAAAAACTTTTTTTTTTTCCTCATTAACTTTTCCTTTTTATGTACATGAACATAAGTTCTCTGCATGTCAGTGCCACTTTGGTATAGGCCTGGTGTTGATTTCTGCTATTGCTCATATGTTATATGGACAAAAGTATTGGGTCACACAGTATTGGGTTTTTCGGGCTTTGGGCCCTTTACTTCCAGTGAAGGACAATTTTAATGCTTCAGCAGACCAAGACATTTTGGACATCACCATGCTTCCTACCTTTTCTATTCCAGCATGACTGCCCTAGTACACAAAGCGAGCTCCATAAAGACATGGCTGGAGGAGTTCAGGGTAGAAGAACTTGACTGGCCACACAGAGACCTGACCTCAACCCCATCCAGCACCTTTGGGATGAACTGGAACAGAGATTGTGATCCAGACCTTCTCGTTCAACATCAGTGCCTGAACTCATTAATGCTCTACAGAATGAATGGACACAAATTCCCAAAGAAACTCCAGAATTTTGTAGAAAGCCTTCCAAGAAGAGTGGAAGCTGTTATAGCTGCAAATGGGGACCAACTCCATATTAAAGTCTATGTATATGAACGCAATATCATTAGTTCCTGTTGGTGAATGAATAGGTGTATGAACCCCACTAAGCAGCATTTCAACATTTCTAGACAAAACGAGCAGGCCGCATTACTAGCTTGATAAAGGCCTTGTCAGAGTGTCTCTTTTTCACAGTCTTTGAAAAGTTACAGACCGAAATTGATTTTCAAACCATTGTATTCATCCTTGTGTCAAGGAGTTTATTCAGTATAGGAGACCTTCAGACTGAGGCGCAGTCACTGAAAAAACAAAACAACCTTACTGAATACATCTTCAATCCAGCCAGGCTTTATAATCAGTGAATCCAGCTAGAGGGCCCCCAGCATTCGTCTGGAACTGAATTCTCTTGGCTGATGGAGCTCCATCCATTACCACAGGACTGAGTTGGAAGAGAGTTTGTAGTCCAGAAATAATTTTTCAATATCAGTGTCTGACCTCACTAATGCTTTTGTGGCAGAATGCAATCAAATCCTTACAGCAGTGTTCCAACATCTTGTGGTGTGGAAGAGTGGAAGCCATTATAGCAAAGAGGGACAAACTCCGTATTAAAGTCTATGGATTTGAATGCAATGTCATTAAAGTCCCTGTAGGTGTAACGGTCAGGCGTCCCCATACTTTTGTCCACATAGCATACATGTGGACCTGGGGCTGTCTTGTATGATGCAGAAGTCTCAGCAAACATGCTTTGACTGTAAAAACAAGTAGCATATTGTAGCAAACCTCTTTTTTTTTTTTTAGATACCCATAAGAAAATGCCAGCTGGCCTTTACGTTGTGTGAACATTTTATGATGAATAGACCAATAGAAATGCTTACGAACATTCTGGTACTTATTAATCTTAGGTTTTCTTATAATATTCTTGCAAACAGTCCAGGAAATGAGAAAAAGAAATACGTTCTTTTTTGCACATTAGGTTCAGAGCCTGTATAATTCTACTGTGAGTCCCAGTTCCATAAATTCTGGAAAATCGCAGTAAATCTTGCCTCTTGGCATCACTGAGGGTGTTTGGTTTGCTCGAGGAGAACGGCCGGGAGTTGGGGCTGCTATACAGCAGGGCAACAGTTACAATCTGTACCGGCCAGGCCTGCACTCGTCTCTTTCGGCGTGTACGAAGCCTGCCAGCTCACCTTCCTGGCCTCCCACCACACAGCGTCGTCCCGCAGATCAGTGCCCTCAGAGGAGCGCCTGACTCTGCCGCACGACTCTTCAGATGCTTAAGTGGTGTTGCAGTGATTAGAGAGTGGAGAAAAAAAGGACCCTGCTGTCCTTCTGTGCCAGCATGAGCGCAGCCAATTAGAGTATAGTAAGAGTATGAAACTGGAGAGTGACGAGAAACAGTACAGTTGAGTGAAACACATGCCTTCTAGCCAGTCCACATTTTGCACTCTTCAACAGCTCTCATATAGAGGCCTGATCATAAAATAAACTTTAAATTGTTCATATTGCCAGGTGCAAATCCGACTGATGTGAACTAAACTTACTAAAACTGTTGCTAACTGAAGTTAAGATCTTAAACAATTTCCTCCAGGATCATTTAAGATTCTGAAGTTAATATACAGCCATGTATATTATATTTTATTGTATTTTTTCTGTTCACCATTTGTACAGTTTGTGGCAGTGTGTGTGTGTGTGTGTGTGTGTGTGTGTGTGTGTGTGTAAAATGCACAGGTATCTATTCTTTTCTGAACTATTGCTGTGTGTGTGTAAAAATAAGAAACACCTCCATATGTGTTGTGAGTGCAGGAGTGTGTGTAGAGCAGCTTTTCTATGGTCTGTATTCCAGCAGCTTCACTCCTGATTCAGTTTATGATGGATGAAACAGAGTCTCTCTCACACACACACTCTGCTCTTAACATCACTGTTTTAATTGTTGCAGTTGTAAAATAATGTAGGAGTGTTGTGTAGTTTAACATTTTCAGGGAATAATAATTCATTTATATGTGTTATTTTTACATTTTATCCAAAAACATTTTGTTTGTTTGGAATTTTGAGTCAAGTGGGGTCAGTAGTGTATAAAACAATAGTGCAAAAGTAATAACCAGAAAACAAAATGATGCAGTCCCTTTTTTATTTTTTCCATTGCTGTAGACACTAAAATATCTTGAATCTTTCATACATTTTCCATGGACAAAGCCATAGGCTGAAGACTCCTGTATTTTTAAGCATATTTAGGTTTATGTGTGGCGAGTTGAGTCCCACAGCAGGTTCATCGCCTGAAGATGCAGGGTCGAGTAAATTACAGTGTGGTAAGCGCTGCAAAACAGGCTAGCAGTGCTCAACCCTGCACAGTTTTGTGAGTTCCCTGTTCTTACACATCAACTAAACCTGGTAATCATCTGCTGTGATTAAGTAGATGTGTTCAGAAAAACCCACCAAACTGTGCTTGGTTAAGACCCTCCAGGACTGGAATTGTGCTCCCCTCCTGTCAGGTGCAGGAGTGTGCTGGTGCAGTAGACTACTGTATGGGCTGCGGAGGGGTCTGGATAACAGTGCTTTGGCCTGTAGAGAATGACGGAGTTGGGTAGGTGAGTGTAGGGTAACCGTGCTATTAACTCTAGAGTGCAGGAGAGTGGGCTGACAGCCTTAGGAGGGCTTCATAGTCTGGTAAGGGTACTATTGACTGTAGAGCGGGATAACATGCTGTGGAGGACTTTGTAATCCAGTAAGGGTGCTGTTGACTGTAGAGTGTGCCAGAGAGGAATAACAAGCTGTGGAGGCCTGCATAGTATGCTAATGGTGCTATTGATTGCACAGCGTGTTAGAGTGGGGTGGTTTATAGTATGGCCCAGACATTATTGATTGCATATGACTGTGCAAGAGCAGGCTGTGGAGGGCTCTGGAGTAAGATAATACTGCTATTGATTATCATATTTTATGGTAAATGATGTTTAGAGTATAGCTGATAGAGTCATTAGATCCTGGTAATCTACTACCCAGCAAAGTTTAGCTCTAAACCTTATGTAACACACACCTGGCGTGACTTAGGAAGGCCTTCAAGTGAATATTACAGCCGATGGAAATGAATCTGAAATTTCAGGGATGGTAGATCAAGTATGGGCACCCCTGCTGTGTGCAGAGCAGGGTAACAGCACTGCAACTGTTCCAGCCTGTATAGCCTACTGCTTTGTCTGCCAGAGTGGAGCAAACCAACTGTAGACTGGGGACTGTACTTTACTTTAGTCTGTGGCAGTGCTAAAGTCTATAAAATATGCTGGTTGGTCACAGTGCTAAAGTTTATAAAGTTTGGTAGACTGTGGCATATAGGGTGCCGTTTGTAAAAACAGCTTAACAAATTTAGAGGTGTCATTTTTTCAGGTGCCTTGCCCCGTGATTACAATTGGCTGTTACTTAGAAGAGGGCTGGACTGCGTGCTGTGATATCCCCTCACCAACATGGAGGATTTGCCTTAAATTACCTTAAATCTAAACGTTAAATATGAAAATTGTATCTCGCACTCTAAATGTGAAAAATAAATCTTGCGCTCTAAATGTGAAAAATATATCTCAGCTTTAAGGCCTCGTCCACATGGCCGTTTGAATCTTGGATAAATGAACGCGCTCTGAACACCATAGGTGTTTTTGGAGCGTTTTGTATCTGCGCTTGATTGGCGTTACACTGGCGTTCGTCTGACGCTGTTTAATGCCAGCCTGCAGCCCAATGTGTAGTTTCGTGTATTCACCTGTGGGGGCGGTAATTATTCTCTCCAGATTGTTTACGTGTTGGGATTTGTAGCTTTACGTGTTCCTTTGTCGCAGTTCCTAGAACAATTTAATCATGGGACATATTCAGTCCTCCAGAACGTCAACCGAACACCATGTAAATGTGATACCGGCATTTTCTTCGTGTTCATCAGGATTTCGGCAGAAATTGACGGCAAGAAAACGTTGCATGCAGCGTTTTTTTGATGCCACACGCCCCAATGAGCAAAGAAACGGTCGGCACTCAGTCCACACTCACCTGGCGCCAAGAACGCCTGAAAAATACCTGATTCAGACGCCCGTGTGGACGAGGCCTTAATGTGTATTTTAAAGGTTGCGCTCTAAATGTGTATTTTAAATGTTGTGCTCTAAATGTGGGATTTAAATCTAGCACTTTTACAAACGGCGACTCTAAATATGGGAATTAAATCTAACACTTTTACAAAGGGTGACTCTAAATTAAATCTAGCACTTTTACAAAGGGTGACTCTAAATGTGGGATTTAAATCTAGCACTTATAGCTGAGATATATTTTTCACTTTTAGAACGTGAGATATGTTTTCCACATTTAGAGTGTGAGATATATTTTCCACATTTAGAGTGCGAGATATATTTTCCACATTTAGAGTGCGAGATATATTTTTCATACATTTTGATGAGGGGATTTCACAGCATGCAATCCAGCCCCCTTCTAAGTAAAAGCCAATTGTAATCACGGGGCGTGGCCAATTAGCATATCCTCTAAACATTTAGATTTAAGATTTAAAATTTAGATATATATTTAACATTTAGATATAGACCAAACATTTAGATTTAACATTTATGTATTTAACATTTAGATTTAAGATTTAACACTTAAATATATATTTAACATTTAGATTGAAGATTTAACATATAGGTTTAGATTTAATGTTTAGATATATATTTAACATTTAAATTTAACATTTAACATTTACACAGCAAGAAAATGTGCCAAAACGTAACACTGTTTTTAAAAAAAATACATTTAGCTCTAAATGTGTGAAAATTGCGCTAAAATTGCACTAAATGATGAAAAAATGACACCTCTAAATTTGTCAAGCCTGTAAAGTTAAATAGATGGAAGCAGTGCTCAAGCCTGTAAAGTTTAATAGATGGTTACAGTGCTCAAGACTGTAAAGTTTAATAGATGGAAGCAGTGCTCAAGCCTGTAAAGTTTAATAGATGGTTACAGTGCTCAAGCCTGTAAAATTTAATAGATGGTTACAGTGCTCAAGACTGTAAAGTTTAATAGATAGTTGCGGTGCTCAAGCCTGTAAAGTATAATAGATGGTTTCAGTGCTCAAGCATGTAAAGTTTAATAGATGGTTGTGGTGCTCAAGCCTGTAAAGTTTAATAGCTGGTAGCAGTGTTCAAGCCTGTAAAGTTTAATAGATGGTAGCAGTGCTCAATCGTGTGAAGTTTAATAGACGATTGCAGTGCTCAAGCCTCTAAAGTTTAAAAGATGGTTACAGTGCTCAAGACTGTAAAGTTTAATAGATAGTTGCGGTGCTCAAGCCTGTAAAGTTTGATAGATGCTTGCAGTGCTCAAGCCTGTAAAGTTTAATAGATGGAAGCTGTGCTCAAGCCTGTAAGGTTTAATAGATGGTTACAGTGCTCAAGACTGTAAAGTTTAATAGATAGTTGCGGTGCTCAAGCCTGTAAAGTTAAATAGATGGGTTCAGTGCTCAAGCATGTAAAGTTTAATAGATGGTTGTGGTGCTCAAGCCTGTAAAGTTTAATAGCTGGTAGCAGTGTTCAAGCCTGTAAAGTTTAATAGATGGTAGCAGTGCGCATTCGTGTAAAGTTTAATAGATGGTTTCAGTGCTCAAGCATGTAAAGTTTAATAGATGGTTGTGGTGCTCAAGCCTGTGAAGTTTAATAGATGGTAGCAGTGCTCAAGCCTCTAAAGTTTTATAGATGGTAGCATTTCTCAAGCCTGTAAAGTTTGATAGATGCTTGCAGTGCTCAAGCCTGTGAAGTTTAATAGATGGAAGTAGTGCTCAAGCCTGTAAAGTTTGATAGATGCTTGCAGTGCTCATGCCTGTAAGGTTTGATAGATGCTTGCAGCGCTCAAGCCTGTAAACTGTCCTGGTTGGTTACAGTACTAAAGTTTTTTTCAGTGCGGTGGATGGTGGCAGCGCTGAAGTCTGTAAAATGCAGTCGACTGTAACAGTTCTATAGGCGGTAGGACAGTGTGTGAAACGCTTGGCTGAGAAGGTGACGTTTCCCTGCAGGCTGTAGAGCGGAGCAGGGCCACGCTGAGCTGAGGTTCTTTAAGGACACAGCAGGTTGTATGAGGACAGACAGAGGCACACAATGGAGCTGCAGTCTAGGGTGACTGGGGAAGGGGGGTGGGGGGGTGGGGGCTATATCAACATTAAATACAAAGCCCTGAAGAAAAGAAAGCACAGAATGAGTGTGTGTGTGTGTGTGCGCGCGCACGCATGCTATGGGTTATTAAAAGTGAAGCAGTAGAGAGGTTAGAGCCGCCTGATTAAAATGTCTGTACACTCCGCACACTTTCATGTCAGCTGTGACCTAGATAAACCTTACCGTGTGTGTGCGTGTGTGTGTGTGTGTGTGAGAGAGAGAGTGGAAGAGAGCATGCAGTTGGCAAGGTACGTCGCTGACACAATAGAAATGCCACTCTGATTACCATGCTGCGATAGCTCCTGAGAGGGGCAAGAGAATGCAGGGCAGCAAGGGACACTTAGTGTCCACACAGAGAGCTATACAGTGAGTGAGCATGTGTGTGTGTGTGTGAGACAGAGAGAGAGAGAGAGAAAGCAAGAGAGTATCCACAGAAAACGTTTTTGATGTGTGTGGATGTACGTGTGTATGTGAGCCCCCACTCACTCAACACAACTTTTTGTAGCTGGTCCAAACTTACTAAATCTTTAAACATCACCGTAGATGGCCCATATTCTACCTCATAACTTTAGTGCAGATAGATGGGCTACACTGCTGTTGGCTGAGTAGGTATATGCAACATTAAACCACTGACATTGGAAGTGAATAACATTGATTATCTGGTCACAGTGGTGCCAGTATGGGAGGGACATATCAGCCAGCAAATGAACAGTCAGTTCTTGAAGTTTACTCTTCTCACTCTTGGCCCCCCAGTGGAGGAATGAACTCCTTCTGATCAGATATGCGGAGTCCCTCGCTGTCTTCAGGCGTCGTCTGAAGACCCACTTCTTCAAGAAGCACCTTAGTAAATAAACAGGGCCTCTTGTTGCTTATTCATTTCTTCTTCCCCACATTCATTAAAAAACTAAACAAAACTTTTCACTTTTTACTCCATGCCTTCCTCTGACATTTCTTTGACAGGAGTTGTTTAGGTATAACTTAGCCGGCAGTAAGTTGGTTGAATAGCAGATGTTGATTTAATTATAGCATCTCAGGTTGAAGAACTGATGTGGCCTACTTGAGCACTGATGTACTCCGTTCTGGATAAGGGTGTCTGCTAAATGTAAATGTAGAATGGGCTAGTGTAAGAATTTTAATGACTTTGGCAAGGACCAAATTGTTATGACTACTGAATTGGAGCATCTCCAAAACAGCAGGTGTTGTGGGACGTTCCCAGTATGCAGTGGTTAATGCCTACAAAAGGAAAACTGATGCACCAACCTATCTTGTCTGACCCCACAGAAGAGCCACAATAGAACATGTTTCTGAGAAAAGCTAATTGTGGCTGTGATAGAAGGGTGTCGGAGCGCACAGTTCATGAGGCTGCGTAGCTGCAGGTTGGTCAGAGTGCCCATGTTAACCCCTGTCCACTGCCTACAATGGGGACTTCAGAACAGAGTCATGGAGCAATGGAAGAAGGTCGTCTGGTCTGATGAGTCATGTTTCCTTTACTTCGTTTGGGCAGCCGAGTGTGTGTACGTGTCACTTACCTGAGGAAGAGATGGGGCCTGGATGGACTATGGGAAGAAAGCATAGGTGGAAGAGGCAGTGCAGTGATCAGACTGGGAAACCTTGGGTTTTGCATTAATGTGGATGTTACTTTGACATGGACCACCTACCTATTCAATTCAATTCAATTTTATTTATATAGTGCTTTTTACAACCAAGCTGTCACAAAGCAGCTTAACAGATTCCAGGTTCGAGTCTCTAGTGAGAAACCCAAAGGCAACAGAGGCGAGGAAAAACTCCCTCAGCTGGAGGAAACGAACTCAGTCCATGCTGTAATTATGCTGTCTTTAACTTCGACCCTAATACTGTTGCGTTTTGCCTGATAGTTTGTTAATAATGTGAGCATTGTAGATCATCTGAACTGGACTATACAAATAAAATGAGTCCAAGAGTTTTCCTGTGTGTCTGAAAGGGAGAGAGACACACACAGAGAAAGATTTTGTGCTCTTTTTCTCTTTGTATGTGTTTTTATGCACATGTGCAAGTGGGAGTCTCCACAGGGGGGTCACTTTGTGCAAGTGTGCATAAGCATGTGTCAGTATTCACATAGTCAGGTTAGTATTCACATAATCTGTATAGCTGTGTGTGTGTGTGCGTTTGTTTGTGCAGCTCCAGGATAGCATTGTTATTACTTTGTAGAATAATCAGAAAAAAAAAGATCTAACCTACAGGACCAACAGAACACTGCAGCTCTATGGTTCTAATTTTAAAACTGAAAGAGAAAAAATAGTTTTGGTTAGGTTAGGTTTAGGATTAGTTCAGAAATGTATTATTTTTTAAGTATAACTAAGTATTATTACGAATAGATGTACATATTGTGGCTATCGGAATAAACCCTTGTATCTCAGATTTTGTCATTTGTTGCTACTAGATGCTTCCTATAGCTCAGTGGTTCTCAACCTTTTTTGAACAAATGCCCCCTGACCTTATCATGAGCCTCTTGAAGCTCCCCCCCCCCCCTGCCCC
>JBBPCX010000135.1:471890-482016 GCA_037974365.1 Hydrocynus forskahlii | reverse complement strand
TCTACCTCACTGTACCTCACCTGTCTCTCTACCTCACTGTGTCTCACCTGTCTCTCTACCTCACTGTGTCTCACCTGCCTCTGCTTCACTAACTCACTGTATCTCACCTGTCTCTCTACCTCACTATCTCACCATAACTCACCTGCCTCTCTACCTCTCTGTACCTCATCTGCCATCTCTCACTTAAGCATATTTACATCAACCAGTAAACCAGTACACTGCACCCTACAGTGCATGGATGTTCTATTCTATTACATTTGTGCACTGTTCAAATCTTGTTTATAACTGTACTGTTTATTTGGAATGTATTGTTTCTGCATATTGTTATTACCTTAGTTTCAGCCTTTTCAATTTTCTCTTTAATTTATTTGTAAATGTTATTGAATTATTTGTATTGCTATTTGAAATGAGGTCCTGTTTCAGGACCTCATTTCACTACATGTAATACTTGTGTAACTGTGTGTGTGACAAATAAAGTAGTATGAATCTTCAATCTTGTGTCTCATAGCTCATTAACATTCAGAGAATTCAACCTCAGGGCCCCCATAGCAGGAGAGGGAAGAAAGAGACAGTAGAACAGAACAAGGGAAAAGCAGAAGAAGCTCTTTCTTCATGATCATACATTCATACGGTCATAACAAGCTCTGGTGCCAGACTTCACAGATGTTTTTTTTTTTACTGACGTGAGTGGGGCATGTATAAAACCAGCAGGACAGATACGGAGCCTCTGCTACACGACAAGGCAGCATGCCTCCTTGAAACTCACCACTCTGTAAATAAAGCACATTGGAAATAAGATAAAACATACAAGATAAACGGAGGAAAGAAAGAATACACACAAGACCGCACCTACATACGCACACAGCACTTTCTCATGATCCAGTTCCCAGCAGAGAGAGAGAGAGAGAGAGAGAGAGAGAGAGAGAGAGAGAGAGCATAAGGTTGAGATTGAGGTATGAATAATAATAACATGCTATTATGGACACCCTTTAATAATGTAATGCCTCATTTCTGTCTTTCTCAGACTCATGTGAGCATTTATAGGTTCCAAATAATGCTTAAAATACAGTAAAGATATGCTAATTAAAACATAAAAAATTAAACTTCATATAATAGTTTAGCTAACAGAATTTACTGACACTATTTATTGTTCCATTAACTTACTCTTCGATTACTGTGGCATAATTTTACATAATAAAATGTATATGTTAAAAACAAATCAGAGATGCATGTCTAAATTTGTACACAAGTATATGTAGACCAGGGGTGCCCACACTTTTTTGGCTTGCGAGCTACATATACCATAATCAAGTCAAAATGATCTACCAACAATAAAAACGCTAAACATATATATGTATACATACAGGGTATACTTTAGATTTAAAGTACCTTGCATAACAGCATGAACAAGTATGGCACGATACAATTCTGTACATTTTTGGCCAGTACCTTACTCCGATGACGTCTTACACTGAATGGAATCAGCAAAAGTTGCATTGTCCGGACAGTAGTTGCTGGTAGCCAGCCTCAAACAGACTTCCAAATGATCATCAGTCATGGTGGAACAGTATTTGGACTTTGTGTGTTGATAAACCGTTTTGCATTTAGTGTTTTTATGAGAAGCCTTATGATTGCCTAATTGTGTGTATTTGTTCTGTTACAAAAGCAGACATTCTTACATTTGTTTAATATTTTAATCAACCTTTAAATTTTTATTTAACACTGCAAACAAATCCACAGAACAGAAACAGAACCAAACTCAGTAGCCAGACAGTATGTCCTCAGTGCAGGTTGACAATCAGAAAAATCAAATGCCTCAGCTTGGGTGGGCTGGTGCGGTTTCTCCTCTCAGTTAGTATCCGCCCTGTTTTTGAGAAGACTCTCTCCTCACATGTGACTGGCCACAAGGCCGCCATGCTGCCAATCAAAACAAAGTTCTGCCGAGGGCAGAGCTGAGCGACTGAGAGTGAGATCTGAGCAGCGAAAGGGAATAAAGTGGGGAGCGGCTCTCACTCGATGGAGTCGGCTCTTCTGATTCACTACAAAGCAATAGTGACACGTCACTATTCTGTGGCTCGCGGTTCACTCGTGTTTACACTGCACGTTGTCCTGTTCGCGTTACAGTTTATTTTGAAAGGCAGGGCTCCGCGATCGACTCACGTTGCCTTTGCGATCGACCGGGAGATCACGATCAACGTTTTGGGCACCCCTGATGTAGACCAATCGCAACAGATTTTATTTTTTGTAACAGTGCACTCTGGTTTGGAAATAATTTAGCTTGTTGTGTTTGGAAAAAGAAGGATTGATCCATATAATACAAAAACACCATGGCTACAGTATGGAAGTACAATGCTTAAGGTCCCCAATGTGGAACGCCCTCCCTGACCATCTGTGGAGAACACTGTTTGCTTTAAAAAGGACTTAAACCATTTCCTTATAATATAATTTATTCTTAAAAATGATTATAAACTCTTCTTAATTTAATATATCTATTCTTTAACTTTTATAACTTCTGTAAAGTGACCTTGAGAATCGTGAAAGGTGCTTATAAATAAAACGTATTATTATTACAAAAGGTGGGAGCATTATGACGTGAGGTTGCTTCTCTGCAAACAGTACAGCATCACATGTCATCAAAGAAAGCAAAAATGAACAACAGGGAGATAGTAGAGAAGCAGAAGAACTACCGCTGATTTTCTGAGAGGAATGGGCCAAAACAGAGCCACGATGACCCACAATTACTTCGTATTGTGGGGTGCCTCGATATGTGACAGTCACTAATATTATTGCTTTTGTGGTGTCTCAATATTTTTCCCTTGTCATTTTTAAGCATATTTCTCCTTTGGACTCACGAATACATAACTTTTCGCTCATACTTTAAGTCATGAGACGTGTGTGTAAATTACAAGTGTAAATCTACACTGGAATGACTTTAAATAATAAAAACAGAGGTGTATGGATACTTGTCACTCATTACCAGCATATACAGTATATTAATGCATGATGATGTGCTGTAATCAAAGTAATTGTATTTCGTGCTGTGTTTGTAAGAGTGACAGATTGTGCTCACCGCTGTGACTTTTGCTGTGGTGCGTCTAGCCTGAGGGACAGAGAATAATCAGCCTTCGTAACCTTGCTGACCTGGAGTCGAGCCACATTGGCTGGAGATGATGAATTCAGCGCATGAGTCACACTCCGAACGCTTTGTTTGTGCGTGTGTTTGTACGAATGGGTCTTGTTCACATGGAGATGGTTTCACTTGGGACAAAGAGTTTATTGAACATAATCAGAAGGGCGAAGGCTGTCAGTGTTACACGTATTAAGGCCCCTGTTTTGTCGTCAGTGGCATTTAATAGCCATGTTATTGTGATTGGCAGCCCCTGGTTGTGACTGAATGCCCCCTGTTATGCTCAGTAGTCCCTTGTACATTCAAGGAAAAGCAGTCATACTAATAATAATAAAGAAAAAAACTGAACTGAATTGAGAAGGATGAGAAAAAAGGCGATTTTCTTCAACAACAAAAATATCGATATTTTTTTCCATTTAACGTTTAATGACCGCACCTGAAATTTGTCCTTGGGTTTGCTGAAGAACCTTTTCACATCAGTCCAGCCATATGGCTTAAAAGCAGTAACTTTATTTTTCACATGAAATCCTTGTTAAAAATGGCACTACTGATTTTTAAAAAGAATCTAAATTTGATTATGATTCGTGTTAAATTATGCTTAAGCCAAAAACACAAAGGCGGAAATAATAAATACACAAAATTGCTCAGGCCAGGAAAGTCTCAGATGTTGTTAGAAATTAAATGTTTTTTGTCTATATGCAGTCTCAACTTGTCTGAAGCAGCCAAGAAAATGGCTTAAAAGTATTTATTTTGTTTTTTATAGTGTTTTTGTTTGTTGAATATAAATAACATGGTTAAAGGGACACAGTTTGGTTCCTGATCTTCTCGCTGCTCTCCAGGCATGTGCTCCATCAGCAGCTCCTGGTTTAATGTGTTGAAGAACTGTTTAGATGAAGAAGGTGTTGGATAATAAATGCAAATACTGGACTCCCACCAGGGGAGCCAATGGTCAATCTGACACTCACACATCAATTCACACTGGTCTGTTAATTTGTATATCGTATATTTTTAACAAAGAAATGCTTACTACCCCAAAAAATAGACAATTTCTCAGAAGCTCAGGCCTTTTGCACAGTGATGCATTTATTAATGTTTTGTTGTCCTACATGTTTTATTACCCCTAATAGTACTATTGCGTTGCCCATCGCCTTGTAATTGCTTTGGTAATATTGCAGGTGAAGCAGCCATGCAATAAAAGCCCATTAAACTCAGAGAGAGAGAGAGAGAGGGAGAGAGAGGCTGACTATAGGAATCCCTGCTAATGCAATAAAACTCACTGTCCAGCCTCGCAGTAAGCAAACGAAGCAGTATGAGTGAATTATGTGAAAGCAAAGTCCACAACCAAGAACAAGACCCAGCTAAAGTGCAGGTGCAGCAGGACGACTGGCCACTACAGGGAGGGCAAATACCACCTACAGCAAAATGGAACATATCAGAATTTGTCTTCATCCTATAAAGAATGTACATTCTCAGAAAAACAGGTCCTGAAGTAATACTTTGGGTGGTACCCTCAAGGGTACATCTACAGTATCTTTATTGGAGGAACATAATAGTGCCATGTTCCCTATTTGCACCTACAAGCTGTATTCCATGTAAAGACTCTAAGGGCCCTTTTCCTGAGGCATGATCATGTTCCGGGCGTGAGACGATGAGAGGAGAGACACGTGCAAACACTTATGGACTTTATTTAACGCAAACATAAACAAAAAACACTGAACAATCGATGATCCTGGGGCATGTGAAGGGTTACGGATGACCAGCAAGAACTAACACACAAGCAGAGACATATATACTGGTTCAGAATAGGGAAATCCTGGGAGAGAGGTGGGAACATGAACTAGACGTCGATCAGGTGGCAGGGCTGAGGATGAGCTAAGAACCAAAACATTGCGCAGAGAAAACAAGGAAGAAAAGGGACAAGGTAAGACAGAGTGGGACAGGTATACAGGATCTGTGATGTACCTAAACTGTACTCCAAAGGTACAGAAGCTGTAGCACATTTGTAGGACAGTAAAACACAATGGCCTCTTTTGAATTCCATCTGTTGTTATTTTGACCAATCAGAAAGCCGTGATGCAGTCAGCTCGCCTGTAGTCAACGTTTGGCCCTCCCATCAAGTGGCTCGGGTTCGGGTCACTTTAGTTGTAAATAAAAAAAAAAAAAAAACACTCATTCACAGGACGCTGCAATTCCTTGTGCCAGTGAAAAAGTGCCATAAGCTTTTATTGCCATATTAACCTCACAGGCTGATAGTCAGGGGACCTTAATCAAATACATATTGCAGGCTCATAGTCAGATAACCTTTATTGTATAAACAGCCTCTACTGATAGTCAGAGAACCTATATGGAATTAAAATCATACACTGATAGTCAGAGGACCTTTATTTTATAAAGATTACTTTATTAGAATACAGCGGCACTGATGAATTAAGCCAGCAGAAGGTGGTCGTTGTTCTTGCAACATGAGCTGAATTGGAGACTATTTATTGTACAAGCTTGCATGCAACACATGTGCACATAAATGAAATTACACAGAATTTAGCTGAGATTTTATTGGTATTGTCTGGTGCTGTTATTGCTGTTTGCAGCGGGCTTTAATGGACCCACTTGCTGTGCGCACTGTTAGTTGACTCAAAGCTGTTTGAGGCAGCAGGTCCTCTCTGAAGCTTTTAAGTGTTTAAATGGATGAGAAGAGGAGCTGGATCACTGATTAGGCATACTTGATAAATGTCTTGGGAATTGATTGGTTAATATGTGCATGGTGTCCATCAAAAGTTTGGTCCGTCTAGTTTTAAAACAGCCAGCGTCATTTTTGCTTAAAAATACATGTAAAGACTGTTTGCTTTTACCAGAAAACAGATCAATGTAAGTCCTTTGGTCTTTTTGGCTTCAAGACTAAACTTTGTTTGTTAGTGTTTTTTCTTTGGCATGAAGAGCTGAGACCTGTCTTACAACATATAGGCACCTTAAAACAGATTAGACTAAATTTCAGCTTCCCAAAACCAAATGTTAATATGTTTATTATCCCTGTTAATTCAGATTTAGATACTTTAGCTGTGACAGATTCTTAAAATTTGCGATAAGAATGTCTATGTCAGTATGTAGAAAGTAAAGGATCTATACTGTTAAAAAGCAACACTGCCACTGTGTTAGTGCTTATGTGAAGAACAATAAGTTCACATAGGAAGTTTAGGACCCTTATTCACAGTGGAAGGGTCTTGTATGGTCCTGAAGGAATTTGTGTTGCAATAATGACCAGCAGACCAGCAGGCCACTTATTACACTACCTGTCAAATGTTTTTGCACAATGCAGGATCTTGTTAAGCATTGGAAAGCTGCTGAGTGAACAATTATAAGTGAAAATATGTCAAATAAAACAAGTTTCCTTTATAATATGAAAGAATCAGTAACAGTGCATCTCTGACTCCTAATAACTGGTTGTGTGGTGATGCAGAGTCAAATTTTAGACTGTCCTTTGACTTTAAATGCACTCGTTCACTGTTTCATCCCATTTTCTATCACCTAATAGCTCATTAAATGCCTAACACTTGTCTGGTGATCCACATTATAAATATTGTAGGTAGCTTTTTTTTAAAAAAAATATGACGTTTTAGGCTAATAAAGGAACTCAAATGGTGAACATTCTGAAAATGTATTTGTTAGCAAAGAACATTGTGTGTATTTTTAATAATATTAAGTAGATAGCACAAAATTTAAAAAAATCTTGACACAAGTTTTCATTTTCATTATTTTATTGGTGTTTTGTGGCAGGTGCTGGGAAAACTAGTCCTTCTAGCAAATGGTGCTTTAAAGGTGCAGGTGAGTTGTTGTTTAATGTGCTTCATATCACAAGAGTAAAGAAGATGGTGTTGAGTAGTATTATTTCCACTTATATGATGCTCTTAGGATGCAGATTAAAACAATGTTGCTTTGCTTAAATACTGGAATCTTCAGAAGGTCAGATTTAGCATAGAAATGGTTTATTCCAGTGAGGAAGGTACTGTGGTTCTCAGCGGAATAACTCTGACCAGATTACTTCTAAACAGAGGCATAAAATGACTGCAAAGCTTGAGTTAAATTCTCTATGGTGTAATATTCAACATTCAGTAATAATCCACTAACCCATCCTTTAAATGTCCAGTGGACCATGCAGTGCTCATTCTGGTGCTCATTTCACGTCAGTTCTCCTCGCTTTGTTGACATCTTCCTCGTCCAAGACTTTCCCTTTTCCTTGCATGCTAGTTTCCCTTTGTTGTTTCTTTTCTGAAAACTGGAACTGCCACCAGCACTCAGAGGTCCCATCCTCTCCATAAATATTGAAATTGACGGTATCTTCCGTGTAATTGATCATTTTGCTGTGCCAAATTGCTAAAAAATTACCAGAAAGTTCCATTATGTGAAAGATGTGAATCACAAGCATAAAGCCAGTTTCCAATGGTCATTATTTTATTTCATTATCAAGAAAAATCAGACCTCTGAACACTGAGATGGCCTATTCAGTCCACTTGAACTTTTAGCAGCGCTCTGAGGAAACATATGATAACAGAGGAGTCTATCTAACAGTGTTATCTATCTAACAGTGACCAAAAAGGTGCTGTAGGGGTCCACCTCCACAAGAAGGCTGTCCCTAGTGGGTCAACAGCTGGCCCTAACCTACCGTGGAGCAGGTTAGCCCAAGGTGCCATGGTCATGTAGCCCAGTACGTGTACCAGTTATGGGACAGGCTTAGATCAAACTCAGCCTATGTTATCAAGCTAAGAAACAAACCCTGCTTTGTGAGACAAGCCTCGTGTGCAAGGTTTGTTGAGTTTTCAAATAAAAATAAGTACACATTTGAATACGGAATTACTGTCTATTTACTGAACTTTACTGTTTATTTGCGAAACGTGTTAGAAAAAAAAAACACAAAACATGACCTGTGCAAAAGTTATGGAACATTTTATATGTTGGGTTTTATTTTCCCCAATATTTTTCAAATAAACACAGGAAATAAACTGAAATTCTGCACTAAAACTGGACAAAAATGCTGTATTGAAGCGTACACCCCACAGAAGATGTGTGCTTATTTTCGCTCTGACAAAATATGCCTCTTGACCAAGCGGCGTGAACACATGATGACTGGGTAACATTTAATGCATATGAAATGTCCATGGGCGCGGTTGGCCCCCTGCTAAGAAACAGCAGTCTAGGTGGCTGCCTGGACACGTCCAGGAGAGATACAGAGAGGAAAGAGTGATTACGTATGAGAAATGGAGAGAGAGGGGGATGGACAGAAAGATTGGAGATAAAATGAGGAAAATAAATGAAAACGAGGGGACAGAGGAGACAGGGTAAGCGAAACACTGTGATACAGAGGCAGACACGAGTGGGAAAATGAGGAAAGAAGTAGTGAAAAAAAGAAGGAAAAATAAATAATAAAGGCAGGTAAAGGCAGTAAGGAAAAAAAAAAGTGATGGATGAAGAGAGAGCAGGAAAGTGAGGGGCAGAAAAGGAAAGAGTGAAATGGAGAAAGAGGTTGAGTTTGAAATAAAAGGCTCCCTGCTGAAAAAACATTTCGTCTGTGGCTGTGGTGCATGCATGCATGCGTATAAATGAAGTCTGAGTGTGTGTGAGTGAGTGTGTGTGCCAAATATCAATGTCTCTCAGCATGAAGCTAGCAGCCCTCGGGCTATATCCTTCTCTTCCTGAGCCAAGGTCGTTCTACTGGCCGTGATGGCCACACACACACACACACACATGCAGACGAGTTGGTGGCTCAGTCCCCCCCCCCTCCAGAAAGCCATCCCAGTCTCCTCCCTCTAATTAAACTCCAGGGGCTGTGTCCACTGCACTGTATGCTTTGCTGGAGAGTCACTTTACTGTAAAGACTCAGAGTCAGAAAACATGCTTACAAGTCAGTTCATGCAAATCTGAGTCAAGTCAAGGATCTCTGAGGTGCAAATCAAGTGTTGAGTCACCAAGGTGCAAGGCAAGACTCTATAGAGCCTCTAGAGTCTATGGTATGAGTGTGGGATCAGTCTCCAGTCTCTAAAAGGGCAAGTTGAGCCTGTTGGGTGTGAGTCAGTTCTCAGGTCTATGGGGTATGAGTGGAGTGTTGAGTCTATGATCTGTAAGTCTGAGTGAAGTGTCAAATCTTTGGTATATGAGTCAAGCATTGAGTTTTCGGGGTCAAGTTTCAAGTCTATGGATTGCAAGTGGAGTTTCAAGTCTTAGCAAGATGAGTCTGAGTGGAGCGCTGAGTCTCTAAGGTGTGAGTCTGAGTCAAGTCTTTGGGGTGTGAGTCAAGTCTCGTGTGAATGGGTTGCAAGTCGATTGACAAGTCTTTGCGAGGTTAGTCCGAGTCTCTGGAGTGCAAGTCAATTGTTGAGTGCCTGGGGTGCGAGCCCAAGCCTGGAGTCTCTAATGTTTGAGTCAAGTCTCTGGGGTGCAAGTTGAGTCTCTAGTCAGTGGGTTACAAGTGGACAGTCAAGTCTTTGTGAGAGAAGGCCAAGTGGAGTGTTGAGTCCCTGGGGTGTGAGGCCTGTTTCTGTAACATCTGTATAGTGTGAGCCTGAGATAAGTCTAAGTTAAGTCTTTGGCTTCATGTCTAGAGTCTGTGGGTTTCAAGTGGAGTGGCAAGTCTTGTGAAAGCTGAATCCAGATCAAGTGTTTGGTGTCGGGATGTGTGTCTGAGTCTTAAGTTGAGTCTCTATGGTGCAAGTCTGAATCAAGTATCTGGGGTTTGAGTCAAGTCTCAAGGATAGTCAGGCACAGCCTGGGAATGGTTTGCTTCTTACCTCGAAGATCGGAGGTACCAGGTAGTATGGCAAGGCACCCAGTCTGCTCCACGAAGATTGTCCACTGGGGTTCCACAGGGCTCAGTCCTAGGACCACTTCTGTTTTCTCTATGTACTGGTTCTCTTGGGGATGTAATTGCCTCACATTTTCCTACCACTTTTATGCTGATGACACACAACTCATTCTCTCTTTTCCTTCCAGTGACAACCAGGCCTCTACCCG
>JBBPCX010000135.1:460777-471790 GCA_037974365.1 Hydrocynus forskahlii | reverse complement strand
ACTCGTGCTCTGTCTCCCCCCTCTCTCTACCCCTCTCTCTCTCTTTCTTTCTTGCTCTCCCTCTCTCTCTCTCTCTCTCTCTCTTCCTTTCTCTCACTCTTGCTCTGTCTCCCCCCCCTCTCTCTCCCTCTCTCTCTCTTTCTCTCTTGCTCTCCCTCTCTATCCTTCACACATTCGTGACTAATTGGCTATTAAAACTCAACAGCCATCTCAACAATCCTCAGTACCTGTCATTGAATGACTAAATGGCAAATGTCCTTCTCCATGTGAAAGTATGAAATATTGCTTCACAGATGTGAAGATATAAAATATTGCTTTTATTCCTCTAAAGCAAAATTTTGCTATGCGTTGTTTCATTAATTTGTCCTTGGTTTGAGCTGTTTGTCCATAACCAGGGTCATGTGGGGTACTGGCGTCTATCCCAGCAGCCACAAGGCAAAAAGTTGGAGAAATGCCCTGAATCTTCAACTCACTGGGAAGAAACCAGTGCAGAAACAAGGAGAACGTGTAGACTCCACGTATAAAGGGGAATCAATCCCAAGGCTTTCTTGCTGTGGCCACCCTTTTGCCCACCCTTGGTGTGAAGTGAAGCAGCTAAACTGCTTTTTGCCACATGAAGTATTTTTATGTTGGGTCGTACAAACAAATCATTTTTACAGTGTGTCTTCTGTAATAAAAGTATTATTCTCGGGTTCACAATAGCGTCAGAGTTACAGTAGTGTCCCTGTAGTTTTACAGTGCTGTAAAAATGTACAGCAAATGCCTGGGAACCTTATGGACATACTGTAATTTTACACAAACTATTTTTGTTGTCAATTTCATGCTTTTTTTTGCATCTGAATGATTTTTTTGCATCTGAAAAATTTATAGCCATGCCCTGCAGACATGCTATATGGACACCTGAGTCACACGAACCACAGAAGTAAAGCATCAGGTGATGGCGGCAAGTGCTCGGGGGTGCACTGTTTGAACTGAAAGGTGCTGCTGAGTGGACGTGGTGGAGAGCGGTTAAACGACGCGTTGTCTGTCAGCTCGGCTAAAAATACCACCTCCTGTGTTACTTATAGAGCAAAAAAACATTAGGCACTGCTGCAAAAATACCCCCAATTTTGCAGACAGCATTCAGACATAACAAGCATAGGAGGCTTTCAAGTGTGTAAAAACCACTCAGCACATAAAGAGCTGCACAAATCTGTCAGCGTCACCACACCCATATACACAGTCTCCCGCATCCCAGCACTGTTTGTTGTACTGCCACCTTTTGCCTTTGCGTGCCAATGGGCTGTTTTACACCAGTTAACCTCGCCTGGCTGAGTAAATAACTAAATAAACCAAGTGAGTAAGTAAATAAATAAATAAATAAATAAATAGGACAAGGTTAAACTACCTGGCAACTCTCCAACTTTAGACTTTAGACACTTGGCGGTCTAAAACACTTCCCCACATAGCTCTATTAAATATGTTTTTAAAAGATTGTGTTTATTCTTTAAAATGAATGCGATTAAATATCTTCATTAAAAGTTGCTTATTCTTTATGGCATCACAATTAAATGCATTTATTAAAGGGAGCCTTTATGTTTTATGATAAAACCAATCAAAAAGATGGTGTTTATCCTTTATAATAAACACAGTTAATTATGTTTATTGAAGGTAGGGGTTATACTTTGTAATGAACACGTTAACGTTGTTTATTAAAGACGCTGCGTATCCTTTATAATAAACTCAGATAAATATGTTCATAAATATGTGGCTCGCGTTAGATTTAAAACTCAAATACTCGCTTACAAAGACAAAAATGGTCCAGCACCATGTTATATATTCATCACTGATTGGACACTTCTTGTCTTCAGACAGTGACTAATATTGCATCTCTTCCCTGAGCACATAGGCTAACAACTACATATTCATGTAAAAATTAATACAACCTCCTCATGAAGACTGTCTTCTCTATGAGATCTCAAAGGGAACTGGTGGAGTGTTAAATCTCTGGTAGAACTTTAGTCTGCTAGCAGCTGCTAAGTCTAGGTTTACTAGCGTGAGCGACGTGTTTTCTTTGTAGACTACAAAGCACCCATGTATGTGGCTCTGGAACAGAGTGTCTGCCAAATGCTGTAAATGTAAAAGTAAATAAAAGCACGTCATGGGGATATGACCCTCATGCTCAGTCTAGCTGATGATGAGAATGATGTACGAGAATTTGCATTAACAAATGTGCATTGGCTTAATCTCAAGAGCTGATCTAGTGTTATTTTTTGCTCTGGTTCCTGTGAACTGTTGTTTTCCCAAAGAGTTCATCTTGTTCCTCTCACTCTGTTAAACCTATTTCATGCTCTTTTCATTCTTAAGGACTCTCTCTGCCCCAGGGCCTAACAGGTAGTGTTTGGGCCTGTAGGCCTTCAGCAACCTTTCTTTTATTTCTATTCGCAAAACCTCGCTGTTGTGTTCCAGCCGTGAACTATGGCAACCTTAACAGGCGATTTTACTCCACGGTAATACACAATAAAACACTTCCACATTAAAGAGGTGACCAGTCTCTCCCTGCAATGATGGAGTAGCACTTAATTATTGTATGCTGCGACATACAGCTCCACAAAAAAAAATAAACATCTCTATGAGTGTAACAACCATTCCATGTCGTTAAAAGAACAATATTTTTATTTGGAAATTAGGATTATTATATTGTCAGCAGTTCTTAAAAACGAAGGCGAAGCTGTTCAGTTCAGTACTTGCACGTTTAAAAGATAAAACCTGAGTAACTGAACATTTTTGCAGTGGTCTCTTATTTTTTCCCAGAGCAGTATTTATGGATTTATAGTCTGTTCAAAGATGTTTTTGGTTTTGGATCATTAGTTTGGTCTAATCTTTTTCACATGTCCTGAATTTGTGAGAGATCGTTTTATGTTTGCATACCAGTTCTGTGTACCATATGTTGTAATGTACACATCCATCCATGCATTATCTGAACAGTTTATCCTTAACCAGGGTTAACTGGCACTCACAGTCACACTTAAGTGCAATTTAACATCTGTAGTTCACCAGGAAACCAGAGCAACGTCAAAACAGCAAAAATAAGATCAAAAATGTGACTGAATATGAATAAAAGGAATGGTACTGGGTTTGTTCTCACTGATTCTCAATGATCAAACCAACCACTGTCATGTCAACAGTGAACTTGATGATGTGATCTGAGCTGTGCATTGGGGCAGAAGTGTGAACAGAAGGGATCTGAACACACAGCCCTGGGGGGGCCGTGTGCTCAGCATGGTGGTGCTGGAGATGTTGCTCCCGATCATGACTGACTGAAGCCCCAGTCAGGAAGTCCATGATCCAGTTGCAGAGAGAGGTTTTCAGACCCAGCATATGTTGAGGAATGGTGGTTCTGAACTGAACTCTATGAACTTCCACTTCTGAAGTCTTCGACAGCATTGTCATATAAATGTCCTTCTTATCTACATAGGAGTGGTAGTCTTCTTCACTGCCATATCATTCCATGTCTCAAACCATGCATAGAAGTGATTCGGCACTTCTGAAAGAGAGGCCACGTTATCGCAGCCAGATGGAGATGTCCTGTAATTGCTGATGTCCTGGATGCCCTGCCACATGCTCCATGTGTCCCCTGAGTCCTGAAGTGGACGTGGATTTTCTGTGCATGTGTGCATTTCAGTGCTCGGATGATCTGGAACAGGTTGGCCCTTGCAGTTCTCCGGGCAGCCTTATAGTCTGATTTGAAGACAGGGTCTCAGATTCTCAGGAGCACACACATATCTGCAGTCATTCATGGCCTCTGAGTGGGCATGTAGTGATGCTCTTAGAGACAGTAACATCATCAATGCACTTGGTAATATCGCCATTCATCAAGGCCATGTGCTCCTCTAGGTTGGTAGAACTGCCTCAACATCCTCTAGACAGTGTGATCAAAACAGCCCTGAAGAACAGGAGAGGCTCCCAGGGGCCAGATTTTTGTCGGCTTCAGAGAGGGTTTGGCATGTCTGACAAGCATTCTGGGATTATGGGATTATGGATTTCTGCTTGGAGTACCGTAACAGATCTGAGGTGGGGGCGGGGTCCAGCCCTTTACACTGAGAATGTTCATCCAGCACTTTTGATTCCTCATTGCAAAATCTGCCTCCAGATAGAAGTTTGGGAGTACTGGCTTGAGATTTGCATGGTTGAAATCTCATGAAACAATAAACAGTCTAGATGAGAGTTTTGGAGCTCACTGATGTACACTGTAAACACGATGATGATAAAATTATGAACGTCTTTCACAAACTCCACCAAGCATGGAGCAGTAGCTAGGAACTGTAAACATACAAACTCCCTACTCAGGATAGAGCCTTTCTGTTGTTCTGGTACGTCTGGATTTATACCCTTATACATAAAAAGGCAGCCAGTGTTCTATAATGTGGGCAATAACATGACCCAATCTGATGTCAACAGATACGCTATGACCTAATTTGCTGTTCAGCAATTCAAAAGAAAACCATTCACTGGCTTGAAATTTCTTTAACAGGTGTACATCTTAACAAAACCCTGTACAGCAAGAGCTGGAAACCCTGTATATTGAAAAATACAGTGTCACACTACAAGAACTTGTCCAGTCATCTCATTAACTTTTCTATTTTGTTTATCTGAGAAGCAGATGCAGTCCTATAATGATGAACATCTGCCAGCTGTGTGTGTACATGATATTGTAATATTTAATACAGAAAATTTTGCAGTAATTTATTTTTGGAAATTTGCAGTGTGTTAGTGCAGTAATGTTAACTGATTGTAAAATATTTTAATCAGTCTAATCCTCAACCAAACCCTAAACATAACCTTAACCTTAACCCCAAACCTAATTCTAATTCTTTTGATAATCCACTAAATGTATTAACAGTAGTCTACACATTTTTTGCCTGAAAATACATTTATCGATAACTGAATATATCGTAGTATTTGGATTGAGATTTTTAAAATTAGTATTTAGTGTTTAATTAAATGAGTACTTAATTAGTGTTTATCTGGCAGGACATCAAGACAACTAATCAATAAAATGTTACACTGGCGTTCATCTTTAATTACCTATTCTAACATCAAAACCCCAAAAAACATAATTAAAAAATATATAATAATAACCCAAAGTTGCACGGTTGCTTTTGTATCACTGTTAGGCAAGTCAAAATGATTGTTGTGGTGGTAGTTTGTTTCAGGTAAAAAACAGAGAGAAATATTGCTTTGTGTGTGGATAAATGATCTCCATCAGACCAGTTGGTGAGGAAAAAATCACCGAGCTGTGCCATCGGGGCCGACACACACATTTGCATATAAATAGACTACATATGTGCACGGCCATAAAACACACAAAGCCGGGGCATGTTAAACGCTCTGCGCTCTTCTGAACAGCAGAAACATCGCAGGTGATTTTACGAGTGGAACTCGGGAATTGAAAATTATGAAAACGTCCCCTAAAATGTCTTGTCCGTCATGATTACCTCTTTTTTTCTGGAATGTGTGAGTCATTTTTATTATGTCAGTACTGATGTAATGAAACCGTCATGATATATTTGTACAAAAAGAAGCTGAAGTTTGGCAGAAAATGACTAATAACACCTCCACATACTGAAATGGTTCTGGTTGTTTATTTGCATCACCCCCCTTTCGTCATGTCCCCACTACCTTGTTTAGCTTTTGGCCGCAAGGTGTAATCAGCTCTATAATTATGGTAAGCCTTGGTTAAGATGATTAAAAGAGTAATAAAAAATGTTATTTAGCTCAGCCTCACGCTGAAAGAAAAACCTAATCTTTAATTGAAAAACTTTGAGAAAGACATTTTTAAAATAACCGTATGTCACAATTGCTGGCACCTCTGCATTCACTGCTTGGTGGTGGCCTAGAGGGTAGGACACTTAACTCTGGACTAAAAGGTCATGGGTTCAAATCCTACCTATGGAAGTCGCTTTGGATAAAATCTGATAAATGCCGTAAATATAAAACATGGCAAACATTGTTCAAGAATATTTCGAAGAACATCACAAAGAGTTCAAGGTGCTGAATAGACGTCACTTTGGATAAAAGTATCTGCTAAATGCTGTAAATGTAAATGCACTGGAGGCTCCTCTTGCAATGCATGAAGAGAACAAAGCACAGCGAGCAATCTGAGATTACTCCTCATTTAATTATCTCTCCAGATCTTCACAGGTCCTTTCGAATTCACAGGTTTTCATAGGGATTGAGGCCAGGAGACTGGGATGGCCATGTCAGAAGGTTGGTTCTGTGGCCATTTAACCATGATGTATCTTCACAAGGTTCTCAGGGCCCTTAGAAAAAAAAAACCTGAACTGTAGCAGATGTTCCTTTATACTTAAGAGTGTCCATTAGGCTATTTTCTGTGTAACCATGCTTTTTAAAATCAGAACCACCTTCATGTTTTATTAATAAGACTTATGTGTTTCACTTGGCCATAGAAACAACCAAAGTTTCAGCAGTGTCTGGGAAGATCGTACCCCAGGCATGTCTTCTAAATAATTGTTTTGCACGTGGACTTTTGGACACTTGATGACCCCCATCCTCTGTAAATCTCCAGCTTTTTGCTTTGGGGGAATTTTCACCTCTCTAGCCATCCGCATAAAGGTGCAAAATGGTTAATTTACAAAATGCTTTTTTTGAACTAGATATGGTTCCCTAAAAACCTGACAGAATAATTTTGCTGTAAGTATGGAGAACCATTTTAAAGTTTTCAGAACTGTTACATAATTGTAAAGGTTCTTGGAAGAACCCTTAAAATGGTATAATCTCAATTGACTTGAACCCAGCTGTGATGCCACGGCAGGACCTTAAAGGAATGACTCACCACTGTTCTGACTTATACAGTCTAAATATTAAGGGGCCCTAAAAATTATTAAGTTTTTTTTAACCCAGTCATTGTGGATTTATATTTGAATGAAAATTGCTAGGCTTTATCTCCAACAAGAGGATAGAAGGGAGATGGACATCCTGACTCACCAGGTTTAGTGTTAAGTACTGTTACATTTTCATGGTGGAGAATGCAAAAGAAATAATGCAGTAAATGGTATTTGTTTGTCTCAGTAATTTGGTATTTGTTTGTCTCAGTAATTTATGTTGTGGTGAAGTTATGTAATTGTAGCTAACCTCTTTTCTGAAGATCACAGAAACATCAGGCTCAATTGCAATGGAACCATAGGAGTGCATGAGCTCCTCAGTGAGAGCTTGGATACTGAGATTGCACAACAGATTGCTCTCCATCAGTCCACCATTTGATAAAACCAACCATGGGATGGATATTAGCACACTTCTAGAAGTAAAGAACTAATATAGCGAACAGAACTTGTGATTATATTATGCCATAGCAAGCAGTTTCGTTAACTGCCATTTAGTACGATGTTCACATTGTCATGAAAAAATCTGTATGTTGTCATTATTTTAGTAGAAGAAGAAATGAACGCATCAAAGAAGCCTGGAAGAGGGAACCCCGTGCCTTGGTCAAGGCATCGAACTTGCAAAGCATTTGTGAAGAACACCCTTACCTCACCCTCTTGGTAATTATTCATTCACACCATACATCCTGCTAGACTCTTGTATATAATCTTTTATGTGCGACTATATTTTGTGTGCCAATGCAGTCACTTTAACTGTGTGAATATAAAAGTGGGTGAATTCCTTATAGTATTGGAACTTAGTGAGAACATTATTAAAAGGAGACAGAATGTCACTTCAAAAAAAGGGTTCAGCCTTTGTATAACACAGACTTGTTGTTACCTAGGACACACGCAAAAGCTGTGTGGTGCACCTCTGCCTCTCCAGTAAATATACTGTGCTCTTCAAGAGTTAAGAATGCAGAATTATCATGATCACTCAGATGCTACATTATATTTTATACATCATTTGGCGCTAATGCCACTGCTTCACACTGGACTCCTGTAATCCACACAGGTTTTCTGCGGATTGTCCAGAGAGTTATTGCTGAGAAGAATCTTGTCTAGACTTCAGTTTCCCCAGTCTTACCCTTCTGCAAACATTGCTACAACATAAAAACCCAATGCAAAATAAAAACCTGAGTTGAAATGATTACAGCCAGTTTGTAGCATCTCAGAAACAGCAAAGCTTCGGCGGTACACCTGACTAGAGGTGGGCCAAGGATGCACAAACCACAAACAAGCATCAGGGTGGTGAGCACCCAAAACTCATCAAATTGAGGAAGCATGAAAGGCTGGGCCACCAGGTCCAAACAGAGTGACTACTATGGCAGAAGTCACCAATCTCTTTTTTTGTTACAATTTGTATTGTATCCAGTCAGAGTGCCCATGCTAACCCCTGTCCACCAGTAACTGGGCAGCTGGTGGCCTAGTGGGTAGGGCATTCGCCCCGTGATCAGGCAGTCGTGGACAGAGCTGTTTTGGCAGCATTGTTTATTAGACATATTATACATATGTTGGTCATACTTTTTTGCATCATTAGTATATAGAAAATATAAAATATATTGGTAATATGTTCTATAATGTCTGTACATCATATTCTCTTAAGGATCACTGGGACTGCTATATTAAAGGGTTCTTGAAACACATACTATGTGATAACACAATATGTAACTAACAGTATAGATACATTTAACAATCCTTTTCAAACAAAAACACAGAAATATGAATATTATCGTTATCATAAAATATGAATACTATAAAAAGGATGGTGCACAGAGCAGTAGACTTAAATATGAGTCACACTTTCTGGATTTGGAAAAAAATGTCTGTCTGAAAATCAAAACTAAATTGTTTTTTCTAAGATAGAGAAAACTAAAAACTAAATGGAAATGATTTATTAATGTACAGTCATGGTCAGTTAAATATTTACTACATATTCATTGCATATTTATTACACAGTTCAGTAAAATGTACTCTTAGATATTCTCTTGATAAATTACAGGATGCACAATAGGAGCGGCAGTGAAGGCGATGAGTGCAGTCGTTTAAATGCAGATGTGATGTTCTCAGTGACCAGCCTGTTGTCGTGAAACCCCCCTGCAGTAACTTTAAACAGAAATTGTAATGAAAGAACTGAACTATAGGGCTTGTTGTCATAGAGATTATACCTCACCAAGCTGATGTTAAACACACACACACACAAACAAACACACACACACACATGCTCATGCACATGCCCACATACACACACACACACACACACACACACACACACACAAACACACAGAGTTGTGTGGGCACAGTGGGCGTGTGTTGCTAATGAAGCAATGTTAATGGTGGGTATGCAGACTGGCAGTGGTCTCCTACTGAGAGCAGAAACACTCTGGCATACACTTAACACTGTACACACTCTGCTAATGACACCTCACTATAACACCCATGACAGCAAACACAACCACAACAACAGCGGCACCACAACTGCATGCACAAAAACAGCTTCACAACAAAACAGCAACCGCAGCATCGTGACGTCAATGGCAGCAACAAGAACAGACGCAACTGGCAGCATGCCAGGACTGCATGCTTACATAGAACGTTATAGGAAAAAACACTGGTATTAATCTGGTGACAGATTTCAAATGAATTGTTTGTGTTGTTTTATTTTGTTTCTCCTGAAATAGCATTTACAGCTAGACTAGACTTTCAGCTGTACCGAGTTAAGACTGATATGTGTGTGTATATAAGGAAGCTGAAACAGATGCTTCGGCGCGAATCGTTGTTCAAACTACGCATGTGACAGTGATGCTAAGCGTGACAGCCTCACAAATAAGAAACCTAAAACATCGCAGTTGCCCCCTAGTGGCTTGCTGCAGAACAGGTAATATGAGTCTGTTAACATTGACAAAGGCTAAAAAATAAAAGAAATTTGGAAGGGAAATTAATATATCAAATAATATTACTTAAGATACAATATTAATTGTATTTTATTTTAGGAGAGCGTCTGGCCCTTGGACAAATGTAGTTGATGAACCCTGCACTACAGAAACCACAACAGCAGTAACAGTCACAAGAGCAACACGAAGCCACAACAGTAGCCACATCAACAGAAACTACAATAACAACAGAAACCACAACCTGAACAACAATCTCAGTAACAGCAACAACAACAGAAACCGCAGTTACAACAATCATAATAACAGCAACACCCTCAACAATTGCAACCACAACATCAATGAGAATGAACACAACTACAGCAACTGCAACAACCACATGAACAAAAATTCAACAACTGCGACAAGAACAACCACATGAACAAAAATTCAGGGTAAGATCAAACTGAGTTTAAATTTAGCAAACACAACTACTACAACAACATCAACCACAACTATAGTAACAACCTCAACAACAATCTATATAACAACCACACTGACAGTAACCACAACAACAACAATCTCAACAACATTAACATCAACAACAACCACAACAATAACAGTAACTACAATTCAAGGTAAATTTGACAAACACAACAACATCCATGAGTGTATTCACAGCAGACACCAGAATAAATAAATTAACGAGAATCCTTTCTCCTGGTTCAGTGGTGTGTAATCATTGCAGTTTTCATCAGCATTCATCTGAAACAAAGAGTGAGAAACAGAGAGCTACGCAGCGAGAAAGTGAGATGCAGAGTGAGAAAGAGCGAGAGAGGTGCTGCTGTATGTTTGCCAGGGTGGTAATTGGATATTTTAATGAGACGTAATAATTCTGCGGTGTGTGTGGGTGTATGATAAAGCAGAACTCATAATTAATCTTTGTAGCTTCATTAACCCAGCTGACAACAGCATGCCATTCCAAACCTCCATCTATATTTTCACCAATTTCTCATTTCACTCTCATCTCTCTCTCTCTCTCTCTCTCTCTCTCTCTCTCTCTCTCTCTGTCTTTGTCTATGTACGCTACATACAGTTGTAGACTGTTCATCCTTTCTGAATATCTGAAATAGCTGGAATAATCATACACACACACACACACACACACACACATGCACTGACATGCATGTGCTTTTTCCTGCTTATGTTAACACCCACACACT
>JBBPCX010000135.1:446525-457454 GCA_037974365.1 Hydrocynus forskahlii | reverse complement strand
GGCACACCTGATTCCACCTCTGTAATCAGTAGGTCTTGGTTTTCAGTCACTCAGGTGTGGCTTCTTCTTGGTTGGAACGAAAACCTGCACCCACAGCGGCCCTTTCTGGACAGGTTTGGGCACCTCTGTGTTACAGGGTGAGCTTTAAGAAACCTTGCTTTCTGGGTAATTGAGCCTCTAGGGAGGCTGGGGGATGTAGTTTCAGTGTGTGTGGTAGCGCAGGGAGTTTTTGGAGTTTGACATGGCTGCCCTGTTTTGTGAGTGATTCTCGCCACTCTAATGTTATTTTGGAGACAATAAATAAATGCTCCTATTCAGAGGGAGGAAAGAACAGACCCTGCTCCCCGCAACTGTCTCATTTTTGGATCCGCTCTAATGCTGAGAGTAACAAGCCAAAGACGCCTGGCTAGCAGCCGCTAAAGCCGAGGCTGAGAAGGCAACACATGTAAAGGACAAGATTGAGTTCTGACATCTAATAAAACAGCTGCTTTCGAAGCTAAAAAAATGGCCTATGACTACCTTTTTTCATGTAAATTTGTAGCTAACCAGGTCTTATTATCTGTCCACAAAATTATGATCAGTAAAAAAAAACATTTTATACAGTTTAGGAATTGATAATGGAATCGATAAGGGATCAGATCGATAAGAAGAATCGATAATAGCATTGACATCAATAATTTCTCATCCCTAGTGGGGACAGTACCTTAGTGGTGCTAGTGGCTGTCCTGGGATACAAACCCACATCCTTCTAATTACAGGGGCAACTCCATAACCACCAGCTGTCCCAATGGAAACTCACCATTGAAACTTCTACAGGTAGTCCTCGAACTATGAGTTCACGACGCTCACTCCCAAAACTAGTTTGGTTGTACGTGGTGGAAGAATACGCAGAATACGCAGAACATGTAGAAACGTGCGGTATGAGTGAGAGAGTTGGTGTTCTCCAGTACGCCTACCTACGCCATTTTGAACTGGGGCAAGTGTTTTTACACTTTTTTGCGTTACTAAAGTACAGTGTACATTTATGTCATTTTCTTTTTTCTGTGGTTTAGTGTTTTTATGTTCTAGATTTTATAGCTGTGTTAGGATAGCTAAGTGACTTAGGCTAGGATGTGTTTCAACTTACACCAAAATTCCGGTTACATCATTGTTGAAGGAATGGATCTATGTTGTAACTTGAGGACCCACTTTACTTTTCATTCTAGGCTTATCGCTTTACAAGGCTTATCTCTTTACAAATCTAGGCTTATCAGTTCTCCTCCATATCCTTACTCTAGGCTAATCCATGCCTGGGAAACCAGCCCATAGTCCATCTTCTCTGTTGTTGTTAAAAAATGATGTACTGAATAATGCAGCAGACCAACTGGTCTTGCAGGAACTAGTCCAATTGGGAGTGATATTGCCTCCCACACCTGCAGCCACTGTGCATGGAGTTTCAAAGCCAATCAAAGGCTCTTTGACTTCTGAGAGCAAATGATTTATGACTGAAGCAGGGTGCTCTTTCCTCTAGACAGTTACTCCCCAATGCTTCTCTTTCCTGACCCCCTGCTTCCGGCTCCCGTATCCGTCCCTGGCTAAGCAGCAAAGCAAAAGTTTCTCTCCGGCGCTGCGGAGTCAACTTAAGCCGTTTCCAATGCTAAACTCCCCAGCCCACAGATAGCCTATAAATAAACATGTTATCGATCGCCCCAAGCAGCCCATTCTACAGCGGTAAACAAACGAACACTTCACCTCAGTGAGGAGAGCCCCGCAACGGCTCTGATGAAATATACATAAAGTCCTTTTTTCATTCTTTTTTAAACAGCGCTTATGTACTCCATGTGAGCGAAGTTATGTAAGCGCTTCTCCTTAGCCTACAACCCGCAGTGCCCACCAAGAAAAAACTATCTCTTCCTCCTCAGCATATACCAGCCAAGGGAAAGCATTAAATAATAATAATTAAAAGGGGAAAAAAAATCCTTTGCCCTAAAATAACAATGTCAAATGGTAATGCAGCTCAGGTCTCCTGTGAAATGATGCGGAATTTTTTTTAATTCAAAGGTGCAAAAAGACATGAGTGGACACTATGTTCTGTGAGCATAATAAATAAAATCAATATAAACGCAAGCTCGGCCATAATGATACTGCACTGGGCAATAAATTATGGATAAATTACCCTTTCAACTATTCATTGATCTTAAAAGAGCCTTGCATTATTGTTTATGCGTTTCGTGGGCTTTTCAGTCAAATACGATATTGAAATTTTAAATGTATTATTCAATGCATTTCCTTGGAGTATTAAGCCTTCAATGAAGAATTTGGCAAAAAAATTCACATAATTTCCCACTTAATTTAGATGTAGGTTGAATTAGAAAAACATGTTTGATATACACATTTTATTTCTTGAATGCTAAATGCTGTAAATGTAAATGTAAGCCAGAGACAAGGAAAAACTCCCTCAGCTGGAGGAAGAAATCTTATGAGGAACCAAGACTCAGAAGGGGAACCCATTCTTCTCAGTTCGACCCGGAAGGAAAGGAATGAGAGTCTTTAGGGGTATAAATAACAAGAGAAGGCCTTTATGTACGTCGCTCTGGGTAAGAGTGTCTGCTAAATGCCGTAAACGTGCATCTTTTCTTGGTACAAGGCTAATGTTGCAAACAAACTCTAGAAGTCAATAGTCACCCAAACATTTTCTGTAAATTCCCACTCAAACTGCACCTAACTCTTCATTTAGGAGGGTCATACTTGTGATGTGGTTTAGGACTCAGTATGACTTATTGTGAAGTGTATGAATGAACTGAACTTCACTTCTACAGGCAGTTATTTCAGACAAACACCAGGCCTGGGGTTCACAGAGCAGTTGTAACGTTAATTCAGTTCAATTCAGTTTTATTTATATAGTGCCTTTTACAACCAAGTTCTCAAAAACTGTTCTTCTGAGGGTAAACACTGGTTCTAGACAGTTTTATACCGTTTATATTTACTGAAATCAGAGTTTACTGAGTTCTCATGGTTAATCACTTGCAGATTTTGACAGATCTAACATGCAATACATGTGTATCACCACGCTGCCTCCTAATAACTGACCAATGCCGTGTCACTGGCTCATCCTGAGAGAGCCTTTTAAGGTGCTCTTTGTGATTTTAGAGCTGTCTGCCACTGACAGAAGACACTTTGCCCATCTCAGGGTCATAAATGGAGCTCCAGTTGCAGTTTTAGAGCTGGAAAACCCTTTTCTCCATTTTTCTCCTCAATTTAACCATGTCCTGTTCTACCCCTAACTAGCTCTCCCCATCAAGATGGGAGGGGGGAAGGCTAGCATGCTTCCTTTGAGTCGAGTGTGTCACCTCCATGTCTTTTTTAACTGCTGCTGACATATCATCATTATGCACAGCTCAACAGGCTTGGAGATGCTAACTGGTTGTGAGTGATGGGGGATGGGGAGGACTGCCCTACCTTCACAAAGAGAACAACGATAAGTATGTTCTCTTGGATTCTCAGCCCTGGATGGTTCTGGTATCGATAGGGTAAAACTCACAGTTTACCAATAAAAAAGCCAATGCTTAGACAGTGTAATGGCGGTGAGGAAATCAGCAAACTGACAAGAAGTCTTCGCTCAAAGGCTTTTATTTTTAAAATCTTTTGCAAAAGGGAGAACAGAAATAAATCTTTCACTTCAGGGCAGTCCTGGAGTGAAGATTCTTTTCTGCTTTGCAAATGTCCTTCAGAACCAGAGATCCTCATACTATTTTCTAACGTTGCGCTTCTGTGAGTCGTACGTCATGGGGACACTCCAGGCGCCAGTCACTAACTAGCATATTCTCTGAGAGACCCTCATGTTACGGCTATGAACCCTTCGCCTCGACTGGTCTCATGGCAACGACCTCGTGCTAGCTCAGGATGCAGATAACTGTTCAACCATTTTACTTAAAAAACACAAGGTACGTGCAAAAAGTTCCCAGATCAAGTCTCGTGCACTAACAGCCTTCAAGACTGATTAATTCTTCTCTACGCATGTAAATGTTAAAGTATACGTGGTTTTATGTGACACAAGTCTAGGCCTTGTACAAGACCACCACCCAGCCTCACATAAAGAACACTCAAAATAACTACATAATCATACACTCAATATATTGATTTTTCCCCTTAGGAATGAACAATCAAATAAACGATCAAATACATAATCATATACTGAATTTATTGATTTTTCCCTTAGGATACATTAAGTACACTGATGACCTGATTACCTTTAAGTATATGTTTAATTCCCGTTACAACAGTTAGGAAGCTTTTTAACCCTTCAGCAGGGGAGTTTTTGAACAGTCCTACCCATTGCTGCGTGAGTTTTTTTGCTCATGGACCGGTGTTCCACACTAAAATTCAACAGCCCGTTACTTTGTGTTGTGAATTGTTCTTGTATTCACTCCGGTTGCACCACCTGACCGCAGATCAGGGGAACATCTCTTTATCAGTGAGACGATGTTCACCTCGATGCTGGTGTCACTCGTTTGATATTGCATTTCTACACTGCACGTTGTGCTCTTGAGAATACTGCTGTCTGCGGGGGCCCTGTCTGCAAGTCGACTCTTGATATGGCTTTTATAAGAGTGGTTTTTGGCGTCTTTTTGTGTTTTTGTTTTTGTTTTTATTGTCTGTGGAATCTGATTTTATGTGGATGGCAACGGTGCTTCATTTGGTCTGCATATGGCTCATAATCATGGGTCTGTGGCCCAAAAATGGACTTTGTTTGACACCGATGCAGCCATACACTGCTGCCCAAGGTAGAATCACCTATTCCCGGGATGCCCTACCGGAGCTGGGCAGCCTTCATGCTGAACTGGCAAATACACTCCATCGCCTAAACACCATACCTCAGGAATTACTTCGAGGACAAAAGGGGAAACGTTTGTGAAGGAAAAGAGGCTCCAGAGGAGGGATACGCACAGGTTGCGGAGGCGAGGCAGCCTGTTACCTTTTCCAGCCATCACTCTGTCAAATGTCCGATCGCTATGGAACAAGACGGATGAACTTTTTGCGCTGATCAAGTATGATCCGGATTACCATCGATCAAGCATGCTGTGCTTTACTGAAAGGCGGTTCTCTGAGGATGAGGACATTCAACTAGAAGGATTTGACAGGGATACAGTCAAAATGCGGAAGTCGATTGGGGGCAGGCTTTGCATGACTGTAAACAGGAGGTGGGGCACCAGCTACAGAGAGAGAGCGAGGGAGTGCTGCAAACACTCTGAATTATTGACTGTATCAGTTAGACCACATTATTTACGCAGAGAATTTTCACAAATCACTGTAATTTTAGTTTATATTGCAGGTCCTGATTTTAATCTAACTGCTGAGCACATAATCGAACATTATAATAAAGTGGTCACTCAGACCAGAGAGCAGCCAGTTTTTATAATGGGTGATTTTAACAGGTGTGATATTTCCACACTTCTTCCCAATTTAGAGCAATATATCACAACTCCACCACGAAATCAGAACATACTGGATTTGTGCTTTGGCAACATACCTGGGGCATACATTTCTACATCTCTCCCACCTCTTGGACTGTCTGACCACAATGTGATTCTGCTGTTACCAAAATACAGGTCACGACTGAAAACAGGGGAAACAATTACAAAGACCAGTAAAAGGCTGTTTCGTGTTGACGGATTGGGATTTATTTTTAATGGCTATGGAAATGATCTTAACAGGCTGTCTGATACACAGAATACATTTTATTCTGCAAGGAAACTGTCACTCCCACTAAAACTGTAATCATATATCCAAATAACAAAAAAGTGCATTACCAAGGACATGAAAGCCTGCTTAGGTCAAAAGAAATTAGCTTTCTTTAACAAGGAGATAAAGTCAGGGTACTTTACTGTAAAGTCAGGGTACTTTACTGTAAACACCAACACTCTGCTGCACCGCCTCTTTGACCTTCAGGTTCATCCTGCATTGATTTTATAGATACAGGATTTTTTAGAGGACAGACCACAGCATGTGTTTTTAAATGGTTTTAAATCCAGTTAATTGGTTTTAAAGACAGGGCTCCCCCAGGACTGTGTTCTCTCTCCCATTCTTTTCTCTGCATACACTAACAGCATTACTTGCAGCACAGAAGGAATGACACTGTTCAGATTTGCGGATGACATGGCCCTGGTGGCCCATATCGCCGATTTATCATCCTTGATACGGTACCAAGAGGAAGTTCACACCCTGGTCCAAACTTTTGCAGAAAATTCATTAGAGCTAAATATTTCAAAGACTAAAGAGCTGTACTGTGAATTGAGAGGAAAACACCAAGAGATCCTGTTCCAGCCGCTCAGCATCCACGGTCAGCTGGTGGAGCAGGTACAGAGTTTTAAATATCTGGGGACAGAGATCGACCCCCGTCCCTCCTTTGCTGAGCGTGCAAATTCTGTCTACAAACAAGCACAACAGCGTCTCTACCTGCTCATCAGCAAAGACATTTTAACCCTCGTTTACAGATCACTTATCGAATCCAATCTCATCTATAACATTTCAACCTGGTTCAACTTCCTCATCATCAATACCAAAACAAAACTCTCCCGTATAATAAGCCAGCAAAATAACCAGAACACCTCAGCTTCCTATGACTGAACTGTATGGGTGCTCTGTGGTGAGGAAAGCCACCCTCATCACTGAGGACCGCTCTCACTCCCTGCACCACTCTTTCACTCTGCTGCCATCAGGCAAAAATGTACAAGAAATCATTTATCCCCTCTGCAATAACCTCTTTAAATAGCATAAGATAGACCGCACTGTTTTACTGCTGCCTTGCATGGAAGTGTTTTTAAATGTGTCTTAAAGAATGTTTTTAATGTCTTTAATGGGATGGTTTTTATTTTTATTTATGGAGCCGTGTCAAAGACAAATTTCTGTTTTTTACTGCAAAACAGTCAACAAAGTTATCTATTCTATGCTATGCTATTCTATTCTATTCTATTCTATTCTATTCTATTCTATTCTAATGTATCGATGCCAGAACCATCTTGAGTGTCCTGTACAGTGCTCTGTCAGTCAGTTGGTGTGATTAAGTTAATGGATCAACTGTCATAGATAAAAAAATAAAATAAAATAAAATAAAGCTCTATGTGTAAAGAGTATGATGTTGCAGCTGCAATCTTGAATCTCCATTAACTTTTTGAAATCAATCATTAGAATACATTAGAATGTCAGTTGTTGAATGTTTCAAAACACACTGGTGACTACTAATGGAAAGTAGTCAGGTGGCACAACCGTGTGTGCACAAATGTGTGTGCTTTCAAACACACAATCATAAGGAAGATTCAGGGCTCCGCCACTGACAAATAACGACAAGCCAAATACTGGGAACAAGGAAGATAATAGACAGTAAGCAAAAATAAGCACATAAATCAAATATGAAAAAAGAAAGAAAGCAGCTAAGAAGCTAAGAAAGCTAAGAAAGAGAGCAGCTTAGAAAGAGAACAGCTTAGAAAGAGAACAGCTGAGAAAAACCATCTCAGGAGGGGTCCGGAGGGGAAACGATATTGCCACATTTTGGTGTAAGTCAAACGTTAATTTCTCAAGTGGCAAATATGTGAGAGCCATTCAAATTTAGGAAGGCAATTTTATGCATAGACTGAAGGAAAACACACTTCTCACAGTGAAAAGCAACAAATGAATATCTGGAAGAATTGCATGATAAAAGATGCAATCAGGAGCCACTGCAATCAGGCCACAGCAGAGACCCTCACACGATGGCATCCGGCACAATGACATCATCCGCTCACGCACACACACACACACACACACACACACACACACACACACATACACACACGTCGACTGTGCTGCGTGTTAATAATCTCACAGCTAGTCCTGGGGTGACTGTGGTGCTGTTTCATTAATTCTTGATTAGGGCTTTAATGCCCTAATTGCTGTGTTTGCTCTGTAATTGTTCGTACACCGTAGAGTAAAATAAATCCTCATATATTGGCCTGTGGCTCTCTGAGAAAGCAGTTAAGATTTCTAGACTGGATTCATTTCTTTACTTCTTCTTTGCTTTCTTTCCTCTTTTGTTTGTTCTCTTTTTTCCTCTTCTCTCCTCTCCTCTCCTCTCTTCTCCTCTCCTCTCCTCTCCTCGCCTCTCTTCTCCTCACCTCCTCTCTTCACTTTTGAAAGGGCACGTTGACCCCGTGATTGAGTGAATGGGTTTTAGCTCAGTCTTTGGTCTCCAGGGTGAAGCCACTTGAGTGCTCTCCAACCTAAACAGTCGACTGCAGGAGGATTAAAGAGTGAAGAGCGACACGGCGAGTCGTTTTCTCCTCCAGTCAAATCAGAGTCTTTTTCACCCGCACTTAAATCAGCGCCTTTTTCTTTTGGTGCAAATGGCTGGTCGAGTGCAGCCGGAGTCGTGTGTGTGTTTGTGTGTGTGTGTGTGTGTGTGTGTGTGTGTGGCGTCAGAGACTGTATTTCTAAACATGCAAGGCAGCTGTGGGGAGGTCCTGGTCTGATGAAATTAAACATAAAGTTTACGACTTCAATTGACTTACAACTAGATTTCCTGAGGCAGTTCGCCGGAGGACGGGACACACACTGAACTATGCCCTTGTCCAAAGAAAAACAAAAAGAAAAAAGAAAACATTACTTATCTGACATCTCAGCTTTCACTTTCTGAAATTTCATTTCCGGCTGGTGGAGCGGGTTCTGTTTCAGCTGTTGGACATTTCTGTAACGAGAACACGCGTCGCCCATAGCCAGCCATCAAGTCCTGACGGGCCATTAGGGCTGATGGCGGCGCTCCGCTTGGACGTTTTGACGTCGAGTTTGAGTAACTGACTTCCTAACCTCACTCGTGTGCTCACAGCCGGAGGGGAGGCGTGTGAGAGAACCGAGCTATTCCAGCTCCAGAGCATAGAGAACGGATGCACATACACATACACACACACTCAGAAACTAAGTTCAACACACTCTGACCTTTCTGTACTTGCGCGACTAGTTTTCTAGGTTTTAAGGCCCGATATGTAACAGCTTTTCTTTATTTTTTACCTTGTGGTCCAATTATGACGTACAAAAAAAAAACCAAAACAATCACTTTTGACTTTTTTTCCAACCTATACGTGAAAGTGACCATTTTGTCATACGTTAATGCACCAGAACACAGAGTGTGTAATTCTTTCTCTGCATTTAAGGGGGCAATGTGAGGGGATGGAGTTGCTCCTGTGATCAGAAGGTTGTGGGTTTGAATCCCAATACTGCCAGTGGTACCCTTGAGCAACCCATGTGGGTTCAAATCCCAGGTCTTCTAGTGCTACCACTGAGGTTCCCTTGAGTAAGGTACCGTCCCCACACACTGCTCCCCGGGTGCTGTGTTCCTGGCTGCCCGCTGCTTCACTTGGTGATTGGGCTAAATGCAGAAAAAGAAGTTTAAATTCTGTGGTGTGTTCACTCGTGACTATAAGGGGCCACTTCACTTAAAGAACCATCTATGAATGATTTTGGTATCTTTACATGAACTCTCTTTGCCTGCCTCATAATATTCAATACCCATATGACACTGTCCCATGATGCCTCACTCACCGATATTATATAGATGCATCATGGCTCAAGCCTTATTTATTTATTTATTTATTTATTAATTTAAACAATTATACTTATAAGTGGGAAACCTCATCACTGCCTAAAGTACCAGGCCACAAATCACTCATGCCTTCACGCTGAACACACTCCAGTTTAGCAGCAAACCCAACAACCAGCAACTATTCCATCAGCTGAACTCGAACAAACAGTTCCACAGCCTTTTTGTAAAGAACTGAGAGACTCGTGAGGAGCTTTTATCCTCAGAAGGCTTCTCAACCAGGACACAACTCACATTTACCAGCACTCAACAGAACTCCTCATCTCTTAAACCTCCTTTTACTTCTGAGGTCAGTTTGACCCCATTCAATGTCTCTAAATAAATAATTAATGTAATTTCTTGATTTATATTAAATGACTTTTCCTAATTTAATGGGTAAGCACAAATATAACATAATGTGTTTTTTTTGTACATCTGTGTTCTTTAGAGTCAATTTGACCCCAGACTGTTTTGGTTGTTTTACAAAACATATAAGAAATAGCAACATTTTACACACATTTGGTTTGGCTGTTTTCATGATTTTGGGGGGTAACATACTGCAATATGTAATTTTATTATCTTCAAATTGTCTTTCCTCTGCTTTAGGGCCACAGATGAATATAATCACACCCGTGGCAGTGTGAGAACCACTGATAGATCACACGAGGAAGGGAAAACATACTTTCCACCAGAACTTCAATATTTCCCGCCATGGGGGTTTTATTACATATATTTTAATTTAGAGCATTATTAGGTCAACAAAGAAACTTAAAGCACCATGAACACATACACTTGGGAAGCAAATTTAATTTCAACCATTTACTAGAGGTTTCAATCACTAGTCAAATTGAGCCCAAACATAAAGCATTTAAATAAATTTGAACATAACATGAGGGTTAATGCCATCCGCACCTGTTTTTCACCATTTGTACTATGTCAAATTGCATATTTGCACACTTGCATTTATATTTTATTGTAAATATTAATTGAAACATTTAGTCTACATACTGTCTATACTGTCAGACATTACCAGTCAAAAGGTTTTGCACACCACAGGTTTTCATCTCTTCTCCGTTCATTTTATAAACTACAGTTTTTTATTGGAAAAGTTGTTGAGTGAACAACTATAAATGAAAATAAAACCAGTTTTACTTTCTAAGACGAAAGAATCTGTAACAGTGTACTAACTAGTTGTGTGGGGATGCAGTCAAATTCTAGACTGTCCTTTAACTTAAAATGCACTTAATAGCTCCTTAAATATTTAACACTTTTTAACAAAGAATATTGAGCATATTTTAAGTAAATATTATGTGAGTAACATGAAACATGTAGAAAAACTCATT